>JAHUTJ010074582.1:0-26608 GCA_036250325.1 Characodon lateralis
GCTAAAGGGGACCGGAGAACTAATAATAACAATAATAATAATGAAACCATTCTAAGAACAGGAAAGCAACGCCAAGGGAACAAAGGGTGAGAGGAGAACACACTGGGAGGCAGGAGAAAACTAGAACTGTAGGAAAAACAGAAAACACAAATACAAAACCATAAACAAGAAACCTCTAGTTAACAGTAAACAAAACAAAACACAAAGTCCAAAATGTCACATCCTGACAGAAGGTGGTGTAAGTTGACCAGTGAAGGGTTTCAGGCAGAAAGGGGAGACTGCCATCAGGACCAGGAATGTTTTTTCCACTCAGATGCTGAAAGACCATATTAACATCTTTCTCTTTGATCTTTAGTGAAGCCAGGGGCTAGAGGAGAGGTTTGCAGAGTTCGGAGTGTTGCAAAGTTAGGACCTCAGAAAAACTCTCTGGTTCAATAAAGACCGGCAAGAAACTGCCCATGGAAGACTCCCTGATGTTTAGGAGTTGCTCTCTCGTGAAAGCGACTACATGTAGCAGCAGGATACAGCAATAAAAAAAAAAAACAAACGAGCGAATAACCGAAGCACCCATCCATGGTTCAATCTTGGATCCAAAATAATGCTATGATATACTTTAATGTGAATCTTTCAGAACCAAGGCTTAGTTTGAGGAATTTGAAATGCAGCCAAATAAACTTTAAAACTAATCAAACATTTTTTTGTGGCACTAGTGGCCTTCACTTTTGTTATTTGAAAGTAGGCAGACAGGAAGTGGGGAGAAGAGATGGGGAACACATGCAGCACTGGTTGCTGGGGTCAGGACTTGGACGAGGGACAGCTGCGTCGAGAATTGTTGCCTCTGTATATGGGTCATGCACTCCATCGCTGCCCCACGCCTTTTAAAACTAAGAACAACAATTTGTGTTCAAAGAACCAGTCACCATACACACAGAGCAGACCGTTTTGGATTCAAGGTTTCTTTCTTTGAAGATGCAGTCTTTTTCTCAGCCAGCGAGATCCAGATATTTGCTTGTGTCCCCCCTATGCAACCTGTTGAGAAAGAGATGTTGCAGCCCAGAGTTTTGTAGCTCTACAAAATCATGGGATTTTCCAGCTGTGAAACCCCTCCCTTTATTTAGAAACACGGATAAAGGTCGGAATGGAGCTGGTGGACAAACGCGGGGTCTCTCTGAAGGAGAAAGACAGAAAAGTGGAAAGTGGAAGAGTGGAAATGGAGAAACTGTGAATGTGTGTGGGTTCTTGGCAAGACTGGGGGAAAATAAGTCCTTCTCCACGGTGGCTTGAGGCTGACAGGCTGTAAACAGTTTTCGGAGGAAAAACTACACTATGGTTGGAGAGTTTTAATGTTGGAGGGTGGACAGGCAGGTTGACAGGCAGGTTGACGGGTGGCTCTCAGGTGACTCCTGAGAAGCTGGGTTTGGAGTTGGAAGTAGAGAGGACGCTCAGGGCTGAGGCGTCGAGGCTGGAGTTCCCAAACTCCTCTGAACATGACACGAGTGAAAACGGAGACCAGTAAAGGTTCCATGACTTCCTTCAGCGAATGGTGATCTGCAAGGCAGGGGGAGCAAAACAAGGAGAACAGAAGAACTGCTTGGAAGCAAGACTGCAGAGAAGAAGAGGTCTAGCTGTTACCACGCCAAGTGAGAAAACGAGCTAATGCCTCCCTCTGGGTTTCCACACCATAAGTAGCCCAGCTGATTGCTCTCAGATGAGCAACACCTGTGAGAGAACACAGCACACAAACACAGCCTGCATACAGCCTGTAAACAAACCACCGTGGATATGACAAACATTAAAAATGCAGAAGCTGTAGTAATGGAGATTGATGGTGCTGAGCTGGACAAGGAACATTGTACCATCATCATAAAATCTCCCTAATTACAAGACTCATTACAGACAGTAAAAGCTGTTTGATAATGCTCTGTGACATTTGTGCATTTACATGGATGATTTGAAAAAGTAGGAACAAAGTCAAAACAAATTAACAATTTACTGTAGATCAAGGCTTTTGTTTTTCGTAATAAACCAAACACTGGCATGGTAAATGATCACCAGGTGTATTTTTACACTTTGTAGCCATTAAAACCCAAGGTCCATTCTTACTTATGCAGGCAAACATGTGTTATGTATGTTAATCTTAAAATTATTTTAAACTGACTAAAGTTAACTGGCATCCCTTAATGTTTTCCTAATGTTTTAGGGGCATGGTTGGCCTTGGGCTACCTCATGACAGATGGAGCAAAACAGCCCAAAGCCACATAAACATTCCATGTTTCACTGTACATATGGTATTCTTTTTTTAAACATGCAGTTGATATGACTGGCCAAAAATCTGCAGTTTTGTCGCATCAGTCCACATGATTTTCTCTCAGAAACTTTGTGGCTTGTCTGGTCTGGATTTCCGTCCTATTTCAATAGTTCAATAGCCCTCTTCCATGGAGTCCATTATAGCTCAAAATTAAGCTGATGAACATTAACCTTAGAGTTTTGCTTAAATGGCTTCCTTGGCTCTTTCTCTACCACCTAGATTAAACATTAAACTGAAATTTGTGCAGCTAACACCGCTAATATTGTCTCTTAGCAATTAAGCATATTCCGTAAAATTAGAAAAGTCTGAGGTTAAGGGTTTAAGAAATCCTAAATGTTAGCCTGTTTTATCAATTCAAAGAACATTTTCAATATGTGTTTGGTAAAATTGTACTACTGGAACAGCAAACTGTGTCTTAACCATCATCTCAGATGGATAGAAATTGGATCTTTACAAACAACCCAGATAAGCTCCAGCCACGTCTGTCACTGTCTACAGTGAAGCAACTCTTACATCAGCATGGAATGAAAGAACCAAAAACAGAAGCGCTTGCTCCAAAATAAACATCTTCAAAAAAAATTGCAGCTATCCATGCTGACAAAATAAATGATTCCTGGAGGAACGTTTTATGGTCAGAGGAAACATAGATTAAGCTATTTGGTCGCGATGACAAGGCGTATGTTAGGAAAGGTCTAGGTGAGGCATTAACTCAAAGGGCCCCACACCCACTATCAAGGATGGTGGTGGTCAGATGCGTAGTTAGACCTGGGCTTCCGGGGCGGAAGCCCTGGATGTTTTCTGAATAGCCCCAGACTTCTTGATAGAAGAAATTTAGAAGTATTGAAAAGATGCAGCCACAAAATGGTATTAGACTTCACATTTTTATTTAAAAACAATCAGACTTTTTCATATGTTTTCCATATAATCACGTCCCGCTCCACCTAACCTGACAATGAGTTCAAAGGAGAAAACATAAAAATAGGTATTTGCGCGCTCACGGCACCGCGAATGCGCAACTATGCGCACAGCCAGAGACGGACTCCGTTCTGGAGAAGTCCAGAACAGCAGTTTACTCCAGGTCGACCTGCGTCCTTCATTACCTGAAAACTTACACTGAGCGCCTCGAACAGGGCTCATTTCAGAGCAACCGTGGAGCCAACCAGAGAGTGTGAGCCTGGTGGGTGTGTGTTCAGGAACAGGTGGAAGCAGAGCAGTATAACCCAGACGAAGATAGCGATAAAACCTGAATGCTGACTCAGAATGGGCTGATTGTAAGTTACAGCTAATCAGTGATTCAACCAGCAAGACATGAGGTGGAGGTTCACTCTTATGAGCATCTTCAGGGTCATGATGAGGGACATTCACCTGAGCTACAGGTGAAGTTAAATGATCTGGCTATGATAGAGAACAGCAGCAACCTTCTCTGTGAGCTTCTAGCGGGATTTGCACCATTGATTAATTAACTATTTTATTTTTCTGAATTACACATGTAATATTATATAAACTAAACTAATTAAACAAGGATACAGTTTTACTGAAGGTGAGACATACATACCATATGTATACAGTTATTAATAACTGTAATATTAGTACTGATAAGGTCCAGGATGAGGCTCTAAGCTATAAGCACCCTTTCCTCTCAAAGTGTTTAATTGTAAGAACTGCACCAATGTCTCACATGTTCACTGCAGAACAAAAGACTGCGTTGAAAAATGTTTCTTTTATTATTTTTGGCAGCCCAAATTTCTCCAGAAGTGGAATGAAGGGTTGAAAAGATTCATAAAAGAGAACAGGTTCATAAAAGAAGGAACAATTTTAATAAAAATGTTTTGAAAGCTCTTGGCATAATAAAATAATTGTGTTTTAGGATTTTACTATTTGATAACGATTTAGGAAAATCAACTTTATACCACTTTCCCTTTTTGAAATATATGAATAAAGACAATGGAGCCTCAGGAGTGTAACACTTTGATGAGAATGTAATGTTTAAAAAAGGTAACTTATGTGGATGACAGAAGAAGCACATTTATCTGGCCCATAGTAAACATCTGTGAGTTTAAGAAAAACTTTTGTTAGCAAAAATTCAGATTAAGTTATTTTCTAAATACCTCAAAATGTGTCATTATTTGCTTCAGCAAAATGGTTTTTCATCAGGACTAAACTCTGTTTCTCCTTGTCCTTCATTCAGCTTCTAACAAAAATAAAAAGTTAAATTATTGCAAACCTTTTTTGTTTGATTCACAGTAATTTACATTCAGTCTAAAACCAGCCGAGACACAGAACTGGTACAATATGTCCTATATTATTTTAATTTTAAATTACCTATAAATTGTCTTATTGAAATCTAAGTATTTTGGATTTGGGCTAAAGCCCCCAAAGTTTTGAGACCCTAAAAACACCCCTGGACCCAACCTATAGTAAGGGTCACACTTTGGACCTGCTGTTCTGTCTTGGCCTATATGTTACAAATGTACATACAGAGGATGTCCACAATGTTTTGAGACCCTAAAAATGCCCCTGGTGGTGGTAGAAAAAAATCCTGGCAAATTTAAATTTGTGCACCCAATTCTTGTTTGTGAAAATCATTGCAGATTTATGTTGTATAATCTGGCCATCTCGAAAAAACAAAACAAAACAAAAAAAAAAAAACAACAACTGTTAAATACATTTTTAAGAGCCCAAAATTAATACATTCATACCCATTATAAGTGTATGTAAATATCTGACCAGAACAGTTTAACACAAATTAGGAAGCTGATTATCACATTTTCATCAGTTGTGAATTCATGTTGCCACGGTGAGGGTAAAAGTAAGCCATTTGATTCAGACTATACTTGTACTAAAATATCATTTTTAAAAGCATAAATCTTTATAACATTGTTTGTCATGAAAATCACCTTAAATTACATCACACCGATATGTAATGTGTGATTCTGGTGTAAAAAATCTCAAGGTATGGGCAACTTAAAAACAAAGCAATCATTTTGTGTTGGAGTCTATGCACGTTTTGTTAGACATCACTGTAATGCATTACTTTGCTGAATTTGAGTGGCTGGTTAATCAAAACATATTTGTCACAGCAAAGCACACATTGCTCTGCAAGACTTGAGATTATAAAAGTCACAGTTATTCATGGTGCTAAAGCAGGGCACACAGTTTTACCGTAATGGAAATAATCAACCATAATCAATGTAATAGTCACACCTGTGCTTTCCCAGCTATAGGATCCTAATGACTGCTTCCAAAATCCTTCCGTTTACTAAACAGCACTCTGTGAATTTTATTAGTTGCCTCAGAGCTGCAATGTTTTTTTGTTTTTGTTTTTTATAAATAAAAAGTAAAATGTTGTAAAATTTGTTACAGAGACATAAAAAGTATGCTGAAGATGCAGGCCCAGATTAATTTAGTGTAAGTAAAACTGGTTTTATGTCTCCAACAAATATTACCATCAGACCGTCACCTCTAGTTATGTTTATTTAATGGTCAAAATCTGCAATTTTTTTTTTTTTTTCAAATGGATTCAAATGGTGCAAATGTGGATAACAAAGAAAATAAACAAAAACAGAGTGTAATACTTTTAGGCGTATTAAAGTTTTAGGATAATTATAAATATGTAAATAACTCACAAGTAAGATTTGATCATTTTACTGACCATCTATCACCATGAAAATTCTTCACTACAACGAAGAATAAACTGATAAAACCTAATTAAGCACATGGGGACAAAGTTGTATGTATATGGCATGAAAATAGGGGAGGATTGGTGCTTTTTTAGACTGGCTGCATAGCAACACCTCTGATTCAGTAATTCAGCTGGATGTGCTTAATATCGTAATAGCAAGAATTATTTCATACAGATGCCAAACCATTGACTCTGCTTTATGATGTTTTTAGTAAAACCCGTGAAGCAAAATTATAAACCATCAGGCCTCAACCTTGCTCTATCAAACAATCTGGCCTCGCCCAACCTGCACTTGGATGTGTTTTTAAACGTACAAATTCTAGACATGACTACTTTTTATGACATTATCCATTTTCATTTCTTTTGTGATGAAAGTGAACCCACAGGGGGAAATGGTGTCATGGAAGTGCTGCTGCACATTGAGAGGATGCAAGCATGCTAAAATATGTTGACTATAGTTGTTTTAGCTTTTTTAAATTTACTAACAATGTAAGTATTATAAACAGAAAAGCACAAATGGTCAGTTACGAGGAATTGGCAGACAATGTCAAATCAGACAGCGTCTATAAACATTTTATGATCAACTTTGTTGTTGTGTCTTCGGACCTTCCGCCACATTTCTTGGACACTCGGGTGAAGAGACGGGCTGAGCTGTTCACCGATCACCACCTGGTGGCGAGATGGATCCGCTGGAAGAGGAGGAAGCCGGACAGACTTGGCAAGCCCAAGTGTATAGGGAGGGTCTGCTGGGAACGTCTGGCGGAGCCCTTGGCCAGCGATGTATTCAGCTCCTACCTCCAGGAGAGCTTTGACCAGATTCTGGGGGAGGATGGAGACATAGAGTCTGAGTGAACTATGTTCTGCACCTCTGTTGTCAATGCTGCCACTTGTAGAGGTGACTGTAAGGTCTGTGGGGCCTGTCGCAGTGGCAATCCCCAAACCCGGTGGTGGACACTGGCAGTAAGGGATGGTGTCAGGCTGTGGTTGGCTTGTGGGACTCCTGAGGCGGCTGACGGGTACCGTGAAGGCAAGTTTGCCAAGGCCCAGGCTGTGGTAGAGGCAAAAACTCTAGTCTAGGACGTGTTCAGTTAAGCCATGGAGTAGGACTACCGGTCGGCCTCGAAGCAATTCTTGCAAACCATCCAGTGCCTCAGGAGAAGGAAGCAGTGCTTTGTCATGCTTTGTCAACATTGTTTACAGAGGGAGTGGGGAGCTGCTGACTTCTACCGGGGACATTATAGGGTGGTGGAATGAGTACTTCGAGGATCTCCTTAATCCTTTCGCGGTGGACTCAGAGTTGGATTCATCTCCCAGGCTGAAGTCATGGAGGTGGTTAAAAAGCTCCATGGTGGCAGGGCTTCAGGGGGTCGATGAGATCTGCCCTGAGTACCTCAAGTCTCTGGATGTTTTGGCGCTGTCGTGGCTGACATGCCTCTTCAACAGGGTGGTCAGGGACAGTGCTTCTGGACTGGCAGACCAGAAGGTGTGTTCCAACTACAGCCTCCCTGGTAATGTCCATGGAAGGGTAAAAGAGAGGAGAATCTGGCCGATAGTTGAACCTCGGCTTCAGGAAGAGCAGTTTCGTTTTTGTACTGGCTGTGGAACACTGGACCAGTTCTACACCATCTACAAGGTGATTGAGGGTTCATGGGAGTTTGCCCAACTGCTCCACATGTGTTTTGTGGACCTGGAGAGGGCATTCGACGATGTCCCTCATGGTGCCCTGTGGAGGGCACTCCAGGAGTATGGAATCGGGGCCCTTTGTTAGGGGCCATCCGGTCTCTGTACAAGTGGAGCAGGAGTTTGGTCCACATTGCCGGTACTAAGTAGGACCTGTTCCTGGTGCATGTTGGAGTCCGACAGGACTGCCCTTTGTCACCGGTCCTCTTTATTACTTTCATGGACAGGTTTTTTTGGTGCTGCATCTGTATCGGATGCCTCCTCGACGCCTCCCTAGGGAGATGTTCCAGGCACGTCCCACCGGGAGGAGGCCCAGGACACGCCGCAGGACACAATGGAGGGATAATGTCTCCCGGCTGGCCTGAGAATACCTTGGATTCTCCCCGGAGGAGCTGAAGGAGGTGTTTGGGCAGAGGGAAGTCTGGGCATCTCTACTGAGCCTGCTGCCCCCACAACCCGGTCTTGGATGAAGTGGAAGATGACGAGTTTGTGTACTAGATTACTAGATTTTTGTCAGATTAGGAGTATTTTTTGAAAATAACAACCTTTAAGCAAGTATAAAACATACCTTTCAAAAAGCCCACATTTCTTTAATAAAAAATTTATATAATGTATTATAATATCTAATATTCTAATCTTAAATGTGATATTTTCATTGGCTATAAGCAGGAAATCCTCATAATTAACAGAAATAAAGGTTTGAAAACATCTATATAATGTGTTTAACATAATGAGTAAAGTTACTGAAATAAATGAACTTCTCAACAATATTCCAATTTATTGAATGGGTCTATAAACCCATCCTAAATCCATTTGCAACTTTTTCACATATAATGTAACATTTATCAGTCACCACGCAACTCAGAAAACTAATTTATTATAAGGAAATAAATGTGCAAAATGTTGCATAACTGTGGCTATCCTTGAGCCCAAGGTTTATTACAACACTTTTTGATGCAATTTCAGGCTGAGTCTCTTCGGCAGGTGCATAGGTGCATTCCACACCTTGACCTGACTATATATACCACATCTACCCTGAAAAAGTTCTCTAAATTTATCAGACAGTGAGCGCATATCTTTTCTGCAGCCCTCTTCTGGGGCTTCCACCACAGCAGCCGCTGGCTGCATGTCTGTAAGGGAATTTTCATTGGTGCAGAGTGTCTGCACAATGTAGCATAAGATAAATAAGTAACATCTCGTCAATGCTGCAATATTTGAGCAACTTAGAGAGGCAATGTATATGTAAGGCAATGTAAGGGAACCTGCTTAGAGATCAAATTGTTTATTATACAGTGCAAGATGTGTAGGAAGGTTAAGCTGAAGCTTTATATACCTGTGAATATATTATATACCTAATGACTGGTTGTTGCTTAAAATAATTTTTTTTGCAAACGTAAAAATTATTTTTATAAAGTCTTACATATTAAGCCTTCATTTGCACATTTTGTGTATGCATTTAAGGTTCCATTTTATCTGAAATTTCAAATGAGGACACAGTCTTGTTTGAAAGCCTTGTTTGATTTATATGTATCTGTCAAAAGATCACAAAGTTATTTAAAAGAGATGACAGATGGATCTAATTACAGCTGGTGAGGAAAAGGTACACAGTGTTGCATTCATCACTCTGTGATCTATAAAATCAGACTGGAGTCACAAACTTTGTTTCACTGAGTTTTGTCTCAGCTGCTTGTATATGGATTACTGGGGCTTATACATGGATTACAGGGGGGTACTACCAAAATGTGAATTTTATATAACAGTCCCTCTCAAAAAGCTTGCTTTTATGATTGACTTTTTGGGTTTACACAAATTTATCTTATTATTGTTGTGTATCATATAATTTAGTTCACAAGCAGCATTTCCAGTTTCCAAGCATTTTCATTTAAACACTAATTTTTAAGAAATTGTTTTCACTAATTGCATTGATGCAAGTAGCTACTCTGCTCTGTAATGGTGCTGTGTCTGGAACACTGCTGAATTCCCATAAGTAATTTGCTGTACATTTGCAGAGCTGATTACCTCAGTTAATGGTTCCGCCCACTGTTTCCTTTTCTCTGGTCCCCTTATAAATGGCCTGGTTTGCATTCAGTGACAAAGTAGTTTTACTTAAAAAAATGACCAGCTTTTAAACTTTATTTAAGTCTAACGTCAAGTTTGCAATGACATGTGACATATTTCAAACTGCCAATGCTTTTTAAACAAAAATGAAGGTAAAATGTAAAAGCTATGTGTAGACTGATAAGTATACCCTTGCTGATTACATTTAAGATGGAAAGTAGCAGCCAGCTGTTGCTAATTAGATCACTTTATTACCCAATCATCAGTGTGAGGCAACCTCTAAAACCAGGATTTTTGCCAGTTTACTGATCTGGAGCATGTGGATGTGTCACTCACAATATCAGGGTGTAAAGACATCAACAATGATGTCAGAGAAGCGACTGATGCTGCCCATCAATCTGCAAAGGGGTATAACTTAATTTTTAAACACTTTGAAGGCCTTTATTCTGTTTATTCACAAACTGAAAGAAATTTAGGACAAATGCCAATCTTTTCTGGATGGGATGTCAGCAAATTTCCTTCAATTTCAGATGGTGTTCAGAAAAATTGCAGAAATCTCAAAGGCATGGGATGTTTAGTGGTGTAGAAGTAAAGCAGGCACCACATAAAGAGACTTTACTACAGCCCTCATCGCAGCTGTCCTGAGTTTGATTCAAGACCTTGAGACCTTTGCAGCATGTTTCCCACCCCTTCTCTCTCTGCCCATTTACTGTCTGGTAAATGTCAATAAAAGCCACTAGTGCCAAAAAAGAATGGAAAAAAAACTCAAAGGCAAAAGACTGTTGGAGGGCTTGATAAGAGAGGTATTTTATTGGTAAAAAGAATATTGCAGTGAAAATTAAGTTTGGAAATGAACCGCAATCTTTCTGAAACAATGTCCTTTGGACAGATGAAACCAAAGTAGAGATGTTTGACCCTAATAAACAACACCATAATTGGGGGAAATCAGACACAGCTTATCAGTGCAAACACATAATACCAAATGAGCATTGTGGTTAATTGGTGAGGATTTGGGTATGTTTTGAAGCCACAGGAATGGGTCAGTTTACATTTATTCTGTCCCACATGCAGAAAACACTGGGTAGACACCCTAAGTTCAAAGGTTTATTTCTGTCAGGAACAAAGGTGAGCTCGATCCAGGGAAGAGCCCTGGAGAAACCCAGCCAAATTTAGCCTCTGAGAGAGAGTGGCAGATAAACAGGTAAACTGTTCTTACTGTAGTCTTGAGGAGGTCCAGACCCTGAGGGGTGTAGATCGAGTCTATTGAGGTCTATCTGTGAAAGAGGTTGCGTGCAGATAGTTTATGTTTGTTGGAGGGTGGGCAGGTAGTGTCGGAGCAAGTAAGAAAAGCCTTAAGGTTGCCAGCCATGGAAGCTGTGATCCGGGAAGTTAATAAATTAGACAGCTTAAGCCAGGAGTCTTGTACTTCATGGAGGTAAAGGAGCCAAGGAGAAACCAGGACACAACCTTGAGGAAGGGAGCAGAGAGTCAAGTTTAGACCAGAACTTGGAGAATTCAAGGAAATACATTAACAAGGCTGGCTGCATGGTGGTGCAGTTGGTAGCACTGTTGCCTTGCAGCAAGAAGGTCCTGGGTTCGATTCCCAGCCAGTGGTCTTTCTGCATGGAGTTTGCATGTTCTCCCCATGCATGCGTGAGTTCTCACTGGGTACTCAGGCATGTCTTTGGACTGGGAGGAAGCCAGTTAGGTTAATTGATCTGTCTAAATTGCCCTTAGGTATATGAATGAGTGTTTGCGTGTTGCCCTGTGATGGACTGGCAACCTGTCCAGGGTGTATCTCACCCGTAGACTGCTGGAGATAGACACCAGCTTCCCCACGACCCACTATGGAATATGTGGTAGAAAATGACTGACTGACATTAACAAGGGCTAGAGGTACCACTGTGGTTGACACTCAGGCGTCGAATAACTGGCAGCTACCTCTTCTTATGCCTGGTACACGTGGCAGGATTTTTATGCCAATTTTTGACCTAATCTTCCCATTTCGACATGCCCTGATCATCATGACGGCTCTTAAGATAATCTTATTAGATATTCCTCCTGTGTGTAGTGTGTTAAGAGTGATTTAGTCTGCTTGAAAGGATGTAGGGACCGCTCAGTTCATACACACTTTTGATGTACATAGGGTTTTACTCGCTTGTCAAAGGTGTACAGACTAAAAGCAACTGCCAGCAATCTTGAAATCGGAAAAATGTTTCAACCTAGTCTCATGCAAACAATGCAGCATAGATCCACCCTAGAACTCACATGTCAAACTCCACTCCTGGGGTGACATGTCTTACAACTTGTTTATTAGTTTCTATTTCAACAAACCTAAATCAAATAATCCGGTCATGAGCTGGACTCTGTTGAACTAGACTGCATGCTGGGGATGTAATTCAGACATTCAATTCAAACCTCCAATGTTGCAAAATTAAAATAATTCTTCAAAAAAGAGTCAGGAAACTGGTAAGGGAGGAAATACTATTTATGTATAGTGATCATTCTGGCCTTTTGAATAGTTCATCGGGTCATTGCAAAGTACTGTAATGTGACAGCTGGGTCACTTCCGGGTGAATAGTCATGTTACAGCCTTTTAATTCCTTACAAAGCTACAAATATAGAAAGCAATTCATAGCTGGAGCTGTCTGCCTGTGCCTAGATTAATGGTTTGCATTGTAAAAATTAACATTAATTGAACTGCCATATTAATGTTTTACATGGAAACTAGAATGCACAACATGGTGTTAACATGAGCTTTTATGTGGTTTTAGAATTAAACTATGCATCTAGGCCCACATCATGTTTCCTAATTCTGCTGCTCTGATGTGCTGCCCAGATTTTGGTACAGTGTTTACACATCATTTCAGAAAATATGTTACATAAACTGAATAGTATGTGTTGCCTCATATTTGTTTAGTAACATTTCTTTAACATAAATTATTCTGAAGTGGTGACTACATGGCTGTAAATTAAAAAGCAGACATTTCACTGTCCAGAAAAAAGGCTTGGACAGTGTTTTACACTGAAATGACATTACTAAATATTCATCAGGTTGTGCATTTTATATTTGAGCTGCAAGTTTGTAAACGTAGGTGAAAAATAACTTTTTTATAGATATGGTCACACTATCTATAAAACAGTTTCAAAGTAAACTCTTTGTTTGTAAAATACATAATTATGTCTGGAATAAAGGCATTTTCTGTAGCTATGGGTCAGGAGATAGACTTATATAAAACACAGAGATTTGTTCATCAAAGACTGGAAACAAGTTAAAGAATCAGATTGATTTATACTCCAGGAAGCAGAACTTGGATAAAAACAACAGGGGAAAACACTTTTTGAAAAGTTTTAAGTAATACCTTCTGTTCTCCCTAGCCTTTCTGCTAACCTAAGCTGACTGAAGCCTTGTATGTTAAGAAGTCCAAGAAAGCTACAAATGCTTTTTTCCTAAATGTCCACATATTCCTAGGAAACAATGTAAAAACAGACGAGCAAAACTATAAAAAATGCAAAAACTCAGTCATTAGTATACATTTTAATTGATGGGTTTATAAAAAACAATAATAAGTGTAGTGGCCTTAGCCCTTTTGATTTAATCATATATGCATGAATATTTACATAAGATAAATTATTATTTCTTCTTTTCTTTATTTGCAACCCAGTTTAGTCTTGCAGGGGAGCTGGACATTATCCCAATTTTTATTGGAAAAGTGGTGAGACACACCATAAACAGACGAACTGGCAAACAACCAAACCTGCACAAATTCATACTTCATGAAGCCACCCTAACCTGGATGTATCCAGCCTCTGGCGAAAGCCTGCATATGCAGAACATTCAAACAGGAAAAAGGCCTTGTTGTGAGGCAGCAATGAAGATGGGTGCAGTTTACATCTATTTCTGTAGCAGGGTATGGTTGTGTTGCAACAAAAACAGTAAATAAATAGGTACCAGATTTTTTTTAAACTTTTTATTATTATTTGTATTAACCCTCATGGGTTGATGCAAAAGCAAAAATATAGCTAGATTGTTTTTTTGTTTTCAATTTTATTTCTCATTAGTTTATTTTTTATGGAAATATTTAATGTGTCTTTTAATTCTGTCTTTCTAATTCTTTCTTCTGTCTTTATGTGTCTTTATATAAATCTCTTATATCATGTCTATATGGTTGTGATGCTTCTGCCACCGAATTTGACAGGTCCCAAAAATCTGTCAGCCTAGTTTTGCTGGTGATCAAATTACATATGGTTCAGTGTCAAATTTGTAAGGAAGGCATTTCTGGTATTATGTTACTGTCAATCCTCCTAATGGCGCAAACATTTTCTTTCTGCTTTACAATATTTTTTTATTCCTGTTTACCATCTGTATCTGTTGGCTCTGAGTCATTAAGTCGTTCAGGCCTCTGAGGATTTTTCTCTCAGTTTCTGCTTTTATCTTAAGGAACATAGAGACTGGGGAGCATGGGAACGTGTGCAACAAGAGCCCTCTCCCAGAAGGGAACCACTTTTATTACTTTCCAGCCAAGTCTTGAGCTCAGTGCCACAGTTAAAGTAGGGGTGAAGTTATTAGCAAGGTCATTATGATGTGAAGAACATGGCCCCGAGGTGAATCATCACTGTTCCTTTCTGTTGCGTGATTTTTAAAGCCATTGGAGAGACTTAGCCTTAGGGTAACATTCGTTACCTTGGAAACATACTCTATCTGAGTAGAAAATATTTGTGAAACTTTGGATCTTTATGATTTAAAATAGGGAATACACTACAGACCATCTGTAGTGGCAGCCTGCTAGTTATAGATCTGGTATCATTTTATTTAAAGGCAACAAATTATGCAGTGTTCAGTTACAATCATATCCCTGAAACCCACCCCATATGTCCCTGCAAATAACAGTACTTTGTGTTTTCTCATTCCAGATAAATTCGACCAGGTGTCTTCTCCCCTTTAGCAGTCATGGCTCAGTCTGTATCTGGAGGGACTGTGCTCACTATCCTCCTCATTAGCAGGTAAGGCCGCAAATAGATAAGAGAAATATAACCAGTGGGATGAACAGCCACAAAGCTATATTACAGAGCCAGGGAGCATAATCAAGCCATTTCAGATTGTTATTTGGTACAATGCCAAAAATTGTTATACAGCAAGCTCAGGTGGAGATAGAGGCATATTCATGTGGTTTCATTTTCCTGTCAACCACCAATACTCAATAACGACTCCCCGTTCTTTAGGCAAGAAGAAGCTTTGAAATTTCACTACCACATTTATGACACTGCTGAGCAAAACTGATGAGGAAGGATCCAGCACTACATGCAATCTATCATTGCATTCAGTTGGGGTTATAATCCCTGCTGAGGTCATAACAGGAGAGTGATTGGATGTTTTGGTGCATATTTGCCTGCCACTGTGAGGAGATGCTTCTCCTTTTTGCATTTTACTTTCAAAGTACAAAGTGCACTTTCCACATTGTAGATAAGGCAAGCCATCTAGTTCTCATTGAATCCGGCTATAAGATCTTCTCTGTATAGCACAGCCTTTCTTTGCACAATCAGATGTGGGATTACTGGGGTGCAGCAAATTTTCTGCCACACAAGCATGTCATCAAATGTTGTGTGCACCCGAATTCTTCAGAGATGTGATGAATAAATGAATTCTGTATGTCTGTTAGCTGATGCGGGGGAGTAGAGATACTGAGAGAGCTCATGAGTTTTCAGGAGCCCACCTGGTTTATGATAACTGAGATCTGATTTTAGATCCTATCTGGACTGCTCTTTTGTTTGCATCAGGTTCTGAGTGATGATTATACAAAGACGGGATGTAACAAGGTTTTTCACTTTTATTGGTTCCATTGTTAGAGATATGTAAAGAGCTTTAAAATGAACTGTTTTATTGCAAAAGCCTAATTTCACAGTGGACGTATTAGAAAAATTCAACTATGTTGAGAAGATTTGTTCAGTGTGGAAAAACATCTGGAAATATAAATATACATATAGATTTACATGAAAATATATGTAAATAATTTTGCATAAAATTCTATACCCTATATGCTAATACTTTTAATCATCCCCTTCTGCCCACAAAACATTTCTAAAGTATTTTACCAGGTTGGAGCACACAGTCCATGATTCTCTGCATAACTCCTCTATTCTCTTGAGTTCTCCACACTGAGTTTCTATAATATTTAGGTCTGGGGACCGACAAGGCCATGGATAAAAAGTCAAATCTGTCTAAGCTGAAAAGTGTCTGTGTTAATTTCACCATTTGTTTTGCATCGTTATCCTGGTGAAAGATCCAATAATGACCACTTTTCAGTTTCTTTCAGTATTCAAATTGTCCTGGTATTTTTAGGCCATGATGCCATACCTGCGAACAAGTTTTCCAGGGATCTTAGCCCTGGTTTCAGTTGTTTTTATTTTTTGACATTTTTACTCAGACTGTAGGTATGGACAAGGTTTGATAAGTAAAATCATATTTTAGATGTTATTTGACTTATGAAGATCTACCTACAGATATATTGTGTTCTTGTCTTTCCCATGTTAAGAATGTCAAAGAATTGAGCCTCTCTTCAGCATATTTATATTCCAGTTTGTTTTTTTTTTTTTATAATTTATAAAATACTTTTAATTACTGCCGCAGTTTTATTTTTAAGCAGCTGGTCTAAAACAAACAAACAAAAAAAAAACTGTCAGTGATATAAATGGTTACATGTTGCTTTGGTGCACACAGTCAGAAGATGCTGACTGATAAGTAAGTCAATAACTAGGTGTGTCTTCATTGGAAAACTGATGAAAGTGATGCTTGATAATTACAATCAAATACATTTTTAACTTAGACAAACCACAAACTGTGGATGGAATAAATGAACTAATACACTGATCAGTCATTTAAATAATGTAATCACAGAATCTGTGATTAGAAAGCTTGTGAAAATAAATGTGAATGAATTTGAATCCCGTTTTTACTAAATGACAGAAAAAAATCAGCATTGCAAGCTCCAAGGAAAATTGTACATTTACTTGAAGCTTATTAATAGCAATAAGAGTATGCTTGAGAATGCTGAAATCAGCGTTTTAATCAAACCCCTTTGATGAGAAATTGCTGCACATTTATTTACTTCCATCTATTGTCTTCTGATAAATTGAGATCGTAAACGGCTCTTTGAGGAAACCTTCATAATATGAGTTATAACAACATTTAATTTCCCTTTGGGATTAATAAAGTATTTTTGAATTGAATTGAATTGTAATCACACCAATCCAGATATCCTGACATCCCTCTTTCCAGTGACACTTCTCAGCTCATTCTGGGGGATCCCAATGTTTTACTAAGACCAGAAAGACTATATAGCCTCTTTTGCAAGTTTTGGGCCTGTCCTAGGGTCTCCCCATAGTTATCTAGAAAATCTTTAAGGAGATGAGTCTAGGAGACATCCTGATCAAATACCTGAACCCACTCAACTGAATCCTTTTGATGTGGAGGAGCTGAAGCTAAATAAAAGCCTCTCCTGGATGACAGAAATCCTCAACTCATCTCCTAGGATGAGCTCATCCATCTAATGAAGGAACCTCATTCCTCATTTCGCCACTTGTTTTCAGAATCTCGTTCTCTCGGTCATAATCCATATTTGACAAATATAGGTGAGGGTCAGAATGTTGATGCAAAGGTTAATCTAGTTCTTAGCTCTTTGGTTCAGATCTTTCTAGACCATGAGAGACCATATCTGATTGCGTTACTGTAGATGAGACACCAAGCTGTATAACCATCTCCTGCTTCATTCTTCCATCACTTGTGAACGAGAAAAAAGGTACAGACTTGCAGCCCAGAGGGAGAAATCCACCTCTTACTAGTTGAGAACCATGACTGAGGATTTGACCTTTGCTGGGCAGCGAACAGCTATAGTATACGCTAGAGGTTGTGGCTTGAAGTCGCCAAAAGAACCATGTCATCTGGCAAAAAGCAAAGACTAGACCTTTAGGTTCCCAAACCAGACACCCTCTTCTTCATGACTAAGCCTAGAGATCTGATCCACAAACACAATATTAGTGACAAGGGTTGATTTATTTGATGTAGGCTCCATTGTCACTGGAGAATGATTCCAGGCTTTTGTAATATAATCAAACCAGTTTAAAACATTTCACTATGTAACTGAAAGGGCCTCCATTTAACTGTGTGCAGAAACACAGGGATGTCAATTCAGCCTCTTCCAAAGAATATTGACAGACCACTTCTTTGCTTAGCTCTGAAGCTTCGATAGCTTCAGTGTGATCAGGGGAGAGTGCTTTTACTTTGCAGGGAGAATTGAAATGCACCACAGCTTGAGCAGAGAAAACAAAATTGGAACCGTAGAGCAGGGGAAGGCCCTGACTGAACGCAAGCAAATATAAATGTTAGAGGTTGAAAGATGCAGTAATGTAAAGCCATGTATGGCCATGGTATGAACTATGTGGAATGAATCAAGTTTTCCTTTATGTTTAGGATGCAGCGTACCACAGATTGAGCTTAACATCCAGAAGGAATGTTTCCCAATGCTACACTGTCAGCCAGGCTTCAGATTGTTTCATCTGTTCTTGTTTTTGCTACAAATCCCAGCAGCAGTCAGCATTGTTTTATCCCCGAGTACAAATAACGAACAGCAAAACTGAAGGGGACAGGTGAAGGATCACAGCTGAAGAAGGTAATTAAAGGCTGTGTAATATGAATTATTCAGACCCAGCTTTGACTGACTGAAAATGGTTAAAACATTCTTCATTTAATGCACAAGCTAATGGTGAAGGCAATACAGATGCATTAATTTCATTTATTTTTTAGAAATATGCCTTTATGCACAAGTTGTATTGTAATTACAGATCAAACTAAAGTTACAGTTTAAACGTTTAAGCAAAAAATCAAAAAGTCATAAAGTCAGTCAAATTTGTGTGAGAGAAGAGCATCAGAAATGTTTTCTTTGGTAGCAAATCGAATTAGCTGCCTTCTGTGCTTAAAAAAACACCAACTCAAATCCTATTATTGCTTTTTGAAAGAGCCACATTTTTGTCCCCACTGTGATTCTACATGTCCCCTAAAGGAGTGTGCTTACTGACCAGATCAGTTTATTAGGAGTGTGTTTAAGTGCTGTACGGTTTTTGGTGTTTGTATTGGTTAAATTCTTGCAATCTTTCCTTCTGCATGGTAATATTGAACCAGATGGACGCCTACGTGGACCAATGTCCCAAACCTTAATCTGAGGGCATTAGAGCTCATTCAGTTCCAATATTGTTTGGAACTGGCACTAAATAAATAAAAATCAGTAGTAGTTTTTGTAGACAAATTTAGCCAAGCTTGTGCACAAAAGTTCAAGTTTGGTTTTATCAGACCAGATCACATTCTCTTGTGAGGTCTTAGGAGATTTTAACTTGGTTTTTATCTTTATGGTAACACTCTCCTGCAGTGTTACTCCTTATGGCAGACAAATGGAGAATAAACTTGATTGCTGTAACATCTAGAGCACAAACAGAAAGTATATAGCTCCTTCAGTGTTACTGCCGGCCTCTTTTCAGCCTCCCTGAAGAAATACATTGAAATCCAATTTGAAGAAACCATTCAGTAATGTTAAGTAATGGTAATGTTGCACCAGATATTCTCCATGCAATTTGCTCAAGGTCACACCATAGTTATTCAAAAATGCTATAAAAAATATACATCAAAAGATTTCATTAACTCATTTTGTATGTAGGCAAAATGCCATATTTTAGGCTTGAATTACTTTGTTGAGTGTACTTGATTGGTTTCTGACCAGAAATGATGAGTAAAGTGAATGCTGCAAGCTATCCACAATCGAATTCTGCTGTGGATTAAAGAAGCAAACTCTGGTCCCCCTGAACATGTAGGTCTTAGTTCAGTTCAGATGAACCAAATGAAGGAAGCAGAGTACATTGCAGGGCATTGTGGGTAAACACAACTAAAACAAACACGTGTGTAGAACTACAACCGGGAGAAATGGCTCGCAGTTTCTGGTAAGAAATCACAAGAACCATGAAGGTTTAGCAGTGCCGCAAAAAGTTGAAAATGGACAAGTTTCACTGGTATAAAGAACTAGATGCCATTCTTGGCACTCTCCAATTCACTACAGGTGAGGAAGGGAATACATAATTTATTTGTTTGGCAAAGTGCATAGTGAAACCAAACCCGCAGCTGCAGGATGTGGCGACCTCAGTTCAAATGAGCTCCAGAGTCTAAGGGACTATTAGGTGCAAAATAGACCTAAAGACTGTATGTTGACACTTCAGGGTGCATCATGAAAGCAGTCATACTTCATTTCTCAATTAAGCTCCCATGATAGAATCATAATAAGAGAAAAAAATTTTGTCCCTGTGGTTTCACAGAATCCACATAAAAAGCATGGAAGCCTATTACTTGCAGATTAAAGACTTCAACTTTACTTGTCTTACTTTACTGCACAGACATGACTTTACTCCTGAATAGAAATCCATTTACAGGTCCCATGTACATACATGTACATGACCCAACTGTCTCAAACAAGACACCGACAGTGGTCTGGGAGAAAAATGTAAGAGAGCTTTGTGGCATAATTTTCTACTTAACATTACAAAAGGAGGTATGTTACCTGTTCAAATTGTCCTTATCTATTTCATGCAGATGGCGTGGATTCCAAGGAAATTTAAATAGGGAAGTAGTGTAGTGCGTTTCTGGCAAACCATGTAACTGAATTACGGATTCACCAAGAGCTTTATCACAATGGTTTCAAAGAGTGATCCTCAAGTGAACTGATTTAGACAAGTTAATGCTCCAGGGCTCTCGCTGAAGTCACATCACCGATTCCAACACTTAAAAGAAGATCCCATCACTGAAGTTAGACAGGATGCCAGGACCAATTTAAAGTTTGTCAGGAAGGCAACGCACAGCCTTCATACTAACTTCAGTCTCCATGCTAAACCTCTTAAAAGTAAAACCACAGCTATTCCAGTTCCAGAATGTACCTGTGCATCTGTTGTTATCTAAGAACTCCAATAATAAAGATATTATGCAGTGTTTTTCCCCCTTTTATATCTACAAATGCAAACTGATGATAAGATTTAGCAGGGCTATTTGTTTTTTAGTCCGCTTTTTAAAACGTTTAGATTTTGTGAATCATTCAGTTGAAATCTAAACTTTTTTACCCATCTGTGTTTTTGTGTGTATTTAGGTCAATGGCATAGCAAGAGGAGCAAGCCTACATCAATAAACATTCAGACATATTTTCAAAAATGGCAAAAGGTTCAACTTTATGGCTTTTTTTTACCAACCTTTCAGTCTGTTGATCCAGAAGTGATGATCAATAATGCCATGAATGGTGAAACTAAAGCATTCTGTCACAGTGATGGTTGTTTCAGGAACTTTAAGTGGTACATATCTGTTATTTTTTTTTCCATTTGATTAGTTTTTATGGTCCTCTTCAGAAACTGCTATCATGTGTTTTATTGTAGTCAGTCTTATCTGTAATCCTTGAATCCATGTTGCTTCTTTAATTAAACTTAGCAAGTTTGACTAATTTTAGAGAAAATTCTGATCAGCTTTAAATGTCCAAACACATGTGCTACTGTATAAGATCGAGAACTGTTTCCCCTTTTTCAATAAATGCTTATTGGAACTACAAGTTTTTCACTTGGTTGAGCACAATGCTGTGTTTTGGGATGTTCAGATTTTACATATAGCTTTGATTTATGCTCCACAGAGGGGAGTATTATTGGCTTGTCTCAAGTCAGCTGTGTTGGTGTCAAATCAAGAGATTAGTTTTTGATCAGAACTTTTCTGGCAGCTAAATAATGAGGAGGCTGGCATTCATTCAAAACTAACCAAAGTTCAGCATTACACTGACAATGTCTGATTTTTTAACTAAAACTTTTCTTTCTTCAGTGAGTTTAATTGTAGATATCCTTGTCCTGGTCTGTGGAGCTTTTCGATGTTGCACAAGTTTCCTCTTTATATATCCTGGGGCCCTTTTATTTTGTATCTGTGCTTCTTTTATCAGTTAAACTTGTTTTCCTCTCTCTTTACTACATGTAAATCGTTTCTAATTAGCTTACTGTCCTTTGTCAGTTTTCAGGTTCTAAAGCATGTTCTCTGCCACTTGCCCTTTGTTGCATCCTTGTCTCTCTCTGTCTGGGCTTCTGTTATGCTTACTTTTGTATACAGCTCTGATTATTTATCACTTATCTTAGACATTGTATTACATATATTCCCATCAACATTATTTATTAAAGTAATTATATTTCACAAACATTTGCCTCCAGCACATAAAGCTCCATCTGTTTGACAAAATAATTTCTAACATTGGAACCTTTTCACATTTTCCCAAAATACAAACACAAACCTTAATGTATTTGTGTCAGATTTAC
Source organism: Characodon lateralis (assembly GCA_036250325.1). Taxonomy (NCBI): domain Eukaryota; kingdom Metazoa; phylum Chordata; class Actinopteri; order Cyprinodontiformes; family Goodeidae; genus Characodon; species Characodon lateralis. The sequence goes on from JAHUTJ010074582.1 coordinate 22,095, forward strand.
TGGAGCCAAAGAAAGTAGTATATAATTGTGAAAAGACAGATAAATTATATATTTTTTTAAAATTTGTGTAAAAATAAAACTGACCTTTGAGGGCAATTGGTTTAGACAGATTTAAGTAAATCAGTGTAAAAGAAGCTTGCATGCCACACCTTTCAGATATTTTTACAAATACATTGAAAGCCATGTTCCATTTTCCATCGACTTCATAATCTTTCTCTACTTTGGGTTGTTTTACAAAATTCCAATAAAATACATGAAAGTGTGCACAACTTCAAAGAGCATGACTACGTTTGCAAGCCCCGGAATATATGTGTCCTCTGTGACACACGAGACACATCTGTCAAGCTATCTCTGTCAGGTTTCTCCACTGTTCCCCTTCACACTGTGCTTTATCACAGAACTTCTGTCAGTCATGCTTTGAGAAGAAAATTTCTTCCCACAAACCACATTCATCTCAGGTTCTCACTGAGAAGGCTGTGCATCAGGGTCTTTATCCTCATGATGCTGAGTCGCATCTTTCCTTTCCATCACTTGGGATCAGTACAATCATGTGTAAAACCCCCACCGCTAGGATTTGTACAACTATATGAAATGGCATTTTGTTAGCTATTTTCCCATAGAAACTTTGTAAGAGGAACCACAGCTAGTATCAGATATAGTTGTAGATATACTGATGGGTAGTTTTGAGTAGAAGTATTCAGATTATATTTGTGTGAGTTTTGTTGGCTAAGTTGTGGACAGACTTGTATTGCTCTGCCTTGCCTATTACTGGTATTCCCCTCTGAGCAGTGGTTTTATGTGGCCCTACTGTGCAGACAGAAGCTAGCTGCTTACTTAAAATGCATTACAAATGTTCCTACATTCAAAGCAAACTTTGAATAACATATTTTAAAGTTAGATCAGAGTAGTAATTGTAATTTTTATGTTGAAGGTTATATTGATGTTTTTGTTCTAACAGTAGTTAAAGCTGCTGCTTTTTTATTGACATTATCAGTCAAACGTTTTAGAACCACTTTCTCATTTAATAATTGTCTTTATGTTGATGACAATTTACATTGTACATAAATTCTAACTGAAGGCATCAAAACTGTGAATGAACACCTATGTTTTATATTTTAGATTCCTTAAAGTAGCCGCCCTTTGCTGTGATGACTAAAATATTAACCGTTAGCAGTGTGTCAATGAACCTCTGGGAAATTCTTTCAGGACTCTTTGGAAAACCTTTTCAGGTGACCACCTCATGAAGCTCATGGAGAGAACGCCAAGAGAGTAAATCAGTAATCAAAGCAAAGGGTGGCTATTTTGAAGATGGTAAATGATAAATGGCCTGAACTTGTTACAGTCTGCGGTTGTGTTGGACCAAAATGCAAACAGGCGCTTGGGCTCAGCATGTTGTAAAACAGATCTTTTAATTCAGGCGTGGAAAACAGCACTTACAAGGTCTCAGGAGATAACTCTGGTATCGAAATCAAAGAGGCACAGGGAACTCGAGGACGTGACATTCATGGATTACATGAAGTGAGCAACCAGCGGAGAATAATAAGAACAACCACATATATAAGGAGGGAGAGGAGGATAGTGGACCAATAAGAGGGGAGCTAAGGTGATCAGATGAGAAGTGGGACCAGCTGTGGAGACTGAAGAAATCAATGGTTACTATGGTGACAAATGCTGAGGAATGCAGGGACACGGGGAACTAAACTAGACTGAAAACAAACTAGAAACCAGGAAGCTGGAGACTGAGTAGGGAAGAGGCAATACTGATAACTGTCAGAGAAGAACTGAACAGCAGGGACTAACAGAGGTAACTATACTAGAAATCTTAACCGGGAAAATAAACAAAAAACTACATGAGGGAAAACTCGAAGTAAGGCTGTGGAGAACTACTAATATTAAGGGAAAGAAACACTGAGTAAATAACTAAAGGGGATGTAAGGACAAGGAAGGAACTAACAAACAAGTCGGGTGGAAGAGCAGAAGAACTAATAAACAAGAATGCAGCAAGGACCTAGGTAAAAAACTAACAGTGTAGAAAATACTCAACACCAGGACAACGAAAGGAATAAATAACTAATAAACCAAAGGAACAGAAACAACCTAACAGCAAAATTAAACAAACACAAAAACCAAAATGGCAGATCCTGACAGAACTTGCATAGTGCTTTATCAAGTCCCCAGAGACCCCAAAGCGCTTTACACTACAATCAGTCATCCACCCATTCACACACACATTCACACACTGACAGTGGTGAGCTACATAGTAGCCACAGCTGCCCCAGGGCAGACTGACAGACATGAGGCCGTCATACACAGGCGCCACCAAGCCCTCTGACCCCCCATCAGCAGGGAAGGAGGGGGAAGTGTCTTGCCCAAGGACACAATGACTGAGACAGACAGAGCAGGAGTTTGAACCGGGAACTCACCGGTTACAGGACGAACCTCTGCTATTGTTGCCACCGACAGATTATAAAAATGTTTAGAGCTATTTAACAATTTTTGTTTACTACATAATTTCATGTGTGTTCATTCATAGTTTTGTTGGCTTTGGTGAGTATCTACAATGTAAATAGTGATGAAAATAAAGTTTATCTAAAACCTTTGACTGGTAGTGTATATATCAAATGAAACTAGCAAAGAAGCAAATATCAAACCATTTCATAAACATCATGCGTTGTAATATTCTCTGCCATGTAAGCATTTCAGTCTATATGATGGGAGACATGCTAAAAGAGCAAAGCATTAGTTTTTATAGAGAGATCATGGCCTGAAAAAATGGTCAGGTGGCATACGGGTACACTAGGTACTGTAAATCAGATATGCCCTGGTTTAATGCTGAGTAGCAGATATGAGCATCGGATCAACCTAAGACAAGTTCAGGTAAAGTTGGTGGTCTTCATCCATCTGGTTTTTCATGTAGAATGGGAAGCCTTTGAATTTGAAGAGATTTTGCATGAGAGAAGAAATGAAGAGCCTTGTGAGCAAATGACCAGGGCCAAGAAGGTAGTGGTCATTTATCTATCTAAATAGCTTTTTGACAGGCGAATCACTTAAGTTGGTGGGTTTGTGTAGAAATAAAATGAAGAGCCTGATTACCAATGTACCATATATATATAATATATATATATATATACTCACAGTCATTTCAGTGGAGTTATTTGGATCTGCCAGAGTTATTTGGCTGCTATTAGATTATTAGGCATATAACATGCCAGTGTTCACAATGTATGAGATCCAGGGTTCCTTATTGGAAGCAGAAGAAGTATCATGTGAACAGTAAAAAATACATATGACAGACTGCCTAAAGTTTGCTTAACATCACTATTAAGGAGTTATTTCAGTGTTGTTGTTTTTTTGTTTTTTTTTACATGGGATGGTGTGGAGTACATTGGTTGCGTTTCCTTTGCTTCCAGAAATTAAAATTAAGGTTGCACAATATATTGAATGGCAATGATCATTGGAATATCAGTGTTTGGAATACTATAACAGCAATACTTGGTAAGTTAAGTTGTTAGTCTTGTTACAGTGTTTAAATATATATATATGTATGAGAAATATGTTGACATTGGCTTGGAATACTAATACTGGTTAGCCTGGTCACTGGTATAAGATTTAAAAAAGCCACAATCTTTCTGACGAGCAGCAGGCACTAAATGTTCCCTTCCAACCCTGAAGCATCTTGGTGGCATCATGGTGAAAATTGACTTGACAGTGATTCTGAACTTATTTAGCTCCTGAAACTGAATGGATGCTGCTGAGAAGTATCTAGTACTTCTAAATGACTCTGTTTTATAAAGAAACTCAAAGGGATATTTTGTTTTTTGGATAATAATAAGTTATAATCAGTCCCTTAATGTTCTAGAAACGTGAAATGTTGCAATAGGATTTTGGAAAAGTGAAAAAAAAGCTCTTTATGTTATGCTTTAAATTATGACGAAACATAATCTGAAAGCCAAAGAAGGCATACTGTAAAGGGTTATAGTCCTCAAGACATGGTGCATTAGAATAAATTAAGTTATCTGAAAATTGGTTTATGTCAGTATTTCGAGTCAAAATCTTAAACACATATAGATTTATTAAAGAGAGGCATGAGTTTCAAGATTTCTTTCTGTTAATTTTGGTGATTGGCTTACAGCTACTGAAAAACAAAATTTTGTTTCTCTTAAAATTAAATACAAAAATGAAAAAACTTCTAAAACGGTTCTTCATATTTTCCCCTCGTGGACAAATGAGAAGTTTACCATTTTTATTTTGTCTTTTGAGTTGATCACTGACGCGTGATCGCACCCTCCCCAGGCCGCGGGGGGGGGGGGTTGCATGTACCTATCATGGCCTGGAGCTTGGGTTAGGTGCGGTTTGGTGGCGGCCTTGGTGTTGGAGTGGGATGTGTTTTGTTGCCCTGCTTGCCTGGTTGTGGCTGCTGTCTGGTGCTGGGCTTCGGGGGCTGGGCGCTCTGTTGGCTCTGCCCCTTGAGTTCGGGGGTGGCTGGGTGTGCTGGTCATGTGCCCTCCTTTGTG
>JAHUTJ010074583.1:0-26596 GCA_036250325.1 Characodon lateralis
TGACTCGATGCAATCTGCTGGGTTTCCTTAGATAGAAAAACTTTTTATCCAATTTGAATAAATAACTGAATCTGACTGCACTGTTCAATGGTTAGGATTAATTGGAATGTTTGTACTTGACTTTTGTGAAGTGCCTTGAGATAACATGTGTTGTGAATTGGCATTATATAAATAAACTGAATTGAATTGACCTTGTAAATCTTGTAGACATCCTTTCCAGAAGAATTGAAGCTGCTGTCCATGCATAGGGTGGGCTAAAGCCATAGTAAAGCCTTTGTATTAAAACTGGGATTAAGGTTCATGTGTGGATGGAGTGTGTATGGAGTACTGGAGTCCAGTACTTTAGCAATACAGTGTACTACATGAGTTTTACTTGAATACTCATTTGTCTTATATTCAGTTTGGCTTTGTAGTTGTTTGTTTTAAAATATTTTTTAAAGTCCAACGACGCTTTACTGTATTTGTCTTGCATTTACAAACAATAGTTGATTGTAAAATAAGTTCTGACTGTATACAGTTCAGAGTGAGAGGGACAAATGGATGGAAAAATGGATCACCTGTGTGTGAGCGGGTGTGAATCTTCAGGTTTTCCAGACGTGAAAAGCTCTTGTTGCAGGTGGGACAGTGGTGCGGCTTCTCGTTGGTGTGGGTGCGGATGTGAATCAGCATTTTGTACCTACAGCATAAACATAAATTTACAACCACAAAATGTGCTTTATTATAACAGAAGCTGATGTTTCATGTCCACACTGCAAACACACTTAAATTAAAGAATAAGTCTTAACAATGACATGATCTTTGCTGGAATACTGTAGGAATCTGAGCAGTAGCGAGCTGTTTGTATTTCAGATTGGTTATTCAAATAATACTCAAATGTTTTTTTTGTGAAAATGCCTTCTCAAAGTGGAAAGTTAGTCCACAACCATCCTGTTTGCAACAGTACCTGAAATTACTAGCTGGATGTCTTGTATCTTTGCACTGTACCTGGCGTTGAAGCCTCTCCCATTGCGAGCACAGCCCTCCCACTGACAGCAGTAACCAGAATCTTTCTCAGGCTTGACGTGGAAGTCGTTAATGTGATCTACCAGCTCCTGCAGTGAGTCGAAAAGCAGGTGACACTTGAGAGGAGAGAGACAGAGAGAGCAGAAATCAGTAAATGATCATACATGAATAGATGTAACAACTGATAAAATCTCAAAAGTATCAGCTCATAATTTCCCCACTCAGGTTTGTTTCATTTAAGCTGCTACCATTTGGTAGGTATCATTTTCAGACTGAACGATTTATGTCTTATGAGATAAACATTGTAGTTATAAAAATATGATTTTAAAATATCCAGGGCTGCCATGTTAAAAAACAGGAAATGTAGTACTGCGACCCATCCCCAAGTCAGTTATGCTTGCTAAAATACTATATCTGAATATAATTAATTTATTAGAGATCTATCTATGACTACAGATACACACTATTTTAGGCTCCAAATTATGCTGCACATTCACTCACTTTTACCATTTTATCAAGCAGTAATCATTCAAACTTTATTTTACAAGGAAGTCCCTGGAGATCAACTCTATTTTTTAAGGTAGACCATAGCACGCAGAAGGATTTTAACTACATATTACTGTATATGGATCCACTGCCTTTTTTCTGATTGTGTAATCACATCTCAGTAATTAAATTTTTTTGTCAGACAAATGTGCAGACAAGAGCTTGAAAGCTACATGGTAAGTGCTGCTGTTTAATACTGAAAAATGTTAAACTTACAGGAAGTGGTAGGACATAGAACATAGGCAGGGTAATGGACATGGAGCAGGTATTCAACAGTAGGATCCAGTGGCAAGCAATGAAAACCAAAGAGTATAAATACAGAGGTGGTGTGGAATTGACCAATGAACTAGAAGGGCTAATCAGGTGAAATGTGGAGCAGCTGGTGACAGGGAGAATGCGGGGAGAACTGAAGGAGGGAAGCTAATGAACACAGATTAGTGGAAACACAGAGAAGTCTGGGGATGTAACATAAATATCTAAACCTGAGAATGAACCATGAACCTAATCGAAAAGGAATAGCTAGAATAACAGCAACTAAACAGGGAAGAGTAGAGAATCAGACAAAAAACTCAAAACACCAACACCTAACACAAGAGACAATGACAAAAACCCATTCATGTTTAGACATTGTTATTCATGTGTAATCTTTTTTAGGGATTTCTATATACATTAATTAATATTTTTTAATACACGTTTATTTTTTGATATTCAATATTTTATTCATTTTTTTTTTTTGTACTGATATTACGTATTCCCCACTTTCTACTCATTTATTTCCTTTTTTGTCTTTCATGCAGTGAAAAACCATTGTCAAGAATGGAGAATTGCATTATACAAAATAACTGTCTAACACTTGGGAAGCTGTATTGTAACACTTTGTTAAAACTTACCCCACAGTGGTTCATTTCAATTAAGTATTTTTTCTTTATTTGAATAACATTTATTATTATTATTCTTAGTCCATAACACCACCTAGTGGCCAAAGTTACAGCTGCAGTTAGTTTCACAAATTAAATATAATTGGATCAGAGACTCCACACTCTTCATCATGATTTAGATTTGAAATATATTTTTGATAAAATCCTGTACGACATATGAAACTAAGTATGAAAGATTCATTATGAAGGATACCTTCTTCCATCGACAGGCCAGCTGACCATCCTGTGAGGGCTCAGGGGAAACAGGCTTCTCTCTGTAATGACTGATGAACACAGAAGAGGGAAAGGTGTAGCCCCTCTGGAGGCTTCTCATCGGGAGGTAAAATGGAAATCCAGGCTGGGAGGCTCCACCTTCAACACTGTGATGCCAAGGCGCTTCCTAACAGAGAAGATAATGTAGAGCCAGGTTTGAGAGTTCAAAGCCTGACAGTCTAAAGCTGTCTCTACAGTATATTATAAAGAGAGGCGTTCTACATACAAAAAGCAGATTAGAAGTACAAAAGAACAGGTTATGTTAGAAACGTTCAAACACCATAGTCAATTGTTTGAAAGAGAGGGTTATTTTTAGATGATACCTGTCATTTGTATGCATAACAAAGAGACAGTAAGTCATACAAAATCTCTAATCCTTCGAAGCCCATTGCTTGGAAGGATTGCTTGGCTTTCAACATTTAAAAACATACTAAACTTTGTATCCAAAATACTATACCTGGACAACCAAGACATGAGGAAAAAGTACATCCTTTTGTCTAGTCTGCTGCCCCCTAGTGTTTGATTTCAAATTGGACACAGCCGGCAAAGCCTACAATTGTTTTGATGCCTTTGAAAAATACAATTTGAGAATATCTGGAGGAATAGCTATAGTTTTTTAAAAAGTAGGAATTAAAAACAAAATTGATCATAACGTTTTTTGAATATGGTTGTTAATGTTCATTAATGATCAAAATAAGGGATAACATTACTTGCTTTACTTAGTTTCTTTGTAACTTACAGTTATGGTGAAGAGAAAGTACACTTTCTGCCAAGTTCAGTTTTAAATAGGCATGTCCTCATCTGACAACAATTATCAGCACTGGTTAGTGTTAAAGGCAGTGTTACATAACAATTATCTGAGTCACTGAATAAACTTATTCACTGATACCTGTAATTACTTCACCGTCTGTGATTTTTTTGTCAGCTCCATCCCTAACTATCCAGAAAGTGTATAGCTGGCCATTTTAACAGAAAAAAAACACAGCTTATGTGGGTGTAACAGCTTGCAAAACTGCATTTTAGGCCATTCACATTTTTTTTTATCTAAAGAATCCAGATTTTACCAGATAATCTAAGTGTTTTCACCTTTTGTCTCCCTGTGTGACCTGATCTGTGCCGTGCCCAGAGAGCTGTTTTCATGGTGCTTTGCTGAAAGCAGCTAAAACACTGGACATTTTATTTCATGACATTTAAAGCAAAGCACTCAGTTTATGAAACAGGAGAATAGCTTTCTCTTCAGGTTTTGTAGTATTGCCTGGAACCTCATTAAAATATATTACAAGCTGAATTATCAATGAGTCATATCAAAACAGAGAGTAAGCAAGCTAACATTAACCTAGTACCTCAGCAAACAGCTTTGCATGGGAGAATATTTGACATGAGCAAGACATGAGTTTATTGTTTGTGTTTGTGTAAGAAATATTGTGTTTGTGTAAGAAATATTGTGTTTGTGTAAGAAATATTTTTACAAATAAGTAATGAAGCCATGCCCATATTAGGTAGCATGCTGCAAATGCAATTGCAATTGCTTAGTGTCACACAACAAATCAGATACTTTATTTGCCAAAATTTGCTAAATGAAAGACTTTTGCTAGAAACAACTTATTTTGAACCTGATAAAACACACAGGGCAATATAGCTTCAGTCTTTAAAGGGAACATATCATGCAAAATCCACTTTTTTAGCTGTTAAACACATTTTTTGTGTATTGGGAGTCTCTGAAAGTCTAGAAAATTTGAATTTAGTCACTCCAGATCTTGATATATTTAGGTGCTTTTTGGGTCATATTTGGTCAGTCTGTTAAGATTTTTCCATTTTCTATTACATTTTGTTCTCTATTACGTCACAGTATTTTCTGTGGAACTTCTAAAGGTGGTCAAGGATTTCTGGCTAACCAATCCAGCGAATCCGCCATTTTTTTCTCGCAGTATTCTTGTAGTTCAAGTTGAAGGATGCCGAAGCTGCAAGCGGAAAAATCTAAATGTTCTGTTGTCGCGTGTATTAACCCACACCTGTCATTACACCGTCCCGCAGTATCAGAACCTCTTCGGAGTGCCTGGTTAAATTAAATTTTTTATGGAAACATGCAGACATCAGTGGGAAAAGTCCTCTTCGTTTGCGCGAAGCACTTCAGGGAGGAGTGTTTCAGCAACCTTGGCCAGTATGAAGGAGGATTAGCAGAAAGACTCTCTCTGAGGGGTCAGTTCCTACTGTTTATGGAAGCGATGGACAAAGCAAAGAGGTAAGCTGCAGATAACGGTAAAATGACAGCAAGCTTGATTGTTGAGGTGTTGATATAATTACTGGCTGTTGTTTTGATAGCACAGCTTCGTGCCTCCTGCAAATGTTAGCGCTGTGGCTCGCTTTTAGCTCCTTAAGGACATCACCTTATTGTGTGTTTTGAATCACAATATTAAACAAGCAGCTTTGCAATCTGTTTGGTTGCCCTTTTTGTCTTGGGAAACACATGATCGAAATGCATTCAATGTTCTTGATGCTAGCCTTAGCTAACTTCTTAACTATGTTAGGGTCTTGTTTAAAAGTTGGGTTCATTCAATTTGTGGTAGCATTAACATTTTAAAAGGTATCTTACATGTAGATTGTGTAAAAATATTGTCAATAACATTAATTAACGGGATTACAAATTACAGCGCGGAGTGGAAGGCTCCACAGCCTGGAGAGGGGCGGGTCAAAAAGGAAGTTTAAAAATATGTAAAATGAACGTCTGAGGAGCTACAATAACGACAAATTCAAACCAAAGCATTGCAGTTCCGCTTTATACAGACCACATCTGAATGATTTAAATAGGAAAGGGAAGGATTTAAAAGCATAATATGTCCCCTGATATGTCAACAATCAAATTATGTCAGAAAAAGTACACATGTCATGCTGCAGTGGGCAACTTATCTGACTGTATGCATGATTTCTTTGTTTGGCTGTGGTACATCTGTGATGTCATGGTTCTCTTGCTGTGCAATGCCCCTTACCCGAGAAAAGAGATGTGGCTGAGGGCTGCTGCTGCTGTGTGGAGACTCCAAGGGTGAGGAAGGGCAGGTGGAGGATGGGGAGGAGGGAGATGGAGAGAGGGAGAGGGCACGTTGAGAAGATGGGGACATGCTGAGGTCCATGGCTGGAGGGGTGAAGCAGGACCCGTGTCGCTCCTGAGAAGATTGGGAATCTAGATCGAGAAAGTTTAAAAGTATGATGTTTAGTTTAATTTAGACTTTACGTTTGCATTGGGCTGTATAATCCCAATAATCACATTTTAGCTCTTATTGCACCAAGTGGTTCCTCTTTGCTTTAATTGTCCTTTAATTCTTGCTTCAATGTGTCAGCAAGCGTTTCAACTTTAAATTCTGTCTTCTTTTTACATGAGTGTTATTGTTCTTTCTTACTTTAATTAATTTTACAGGACTGCTTCAAGGGCTGTAAAAGAGGCAAGTTGGTAGCACTGTTGCCTTGGAGCAAGAAGGTCCTGGGTTCGATTCCCAGCCGGGGGTCTTTCTGCATGGAGTTTGCATGTTCTCCCCGTGCATGCGTGGGTTCTCACTGGGTACTCCGGCTTCCTCCCACAGTCCAAAGACATGCCTGTTAGGTTAACTGGTCTCTCTAAATTGCCCTTAGGTGTGTGACTGAGTGTGTGCATGGTTGTTTGTGTATTGCCATGGACTAGTGACCTGTCCAGGGTGTACCCTGCCTCTTGCCCGTAGACTGCTGGAGATAGGCACCAGCTTCCCGGCAACCCACTATGGAATAAGCGGAAGAAAATGACTGACTGACAATTGCTTCAAAGATTTTTGTCTGGCCTAAGTGACTCTGTTATGCCTGATTTACACTGCAAAATTTTAAAATTGTCAGTTGAATTTCAAAACCTGAGAGACCCCACAAATGACAATTAAAAAAATCTTAGATTTACAGGTTTGGTCCTGAAATAAACATGCATAGATTTGTGGTGCGCTATGGCAGTTGTTTTGTCTACTGTATTTTGGATTCTTCTCCATGTTTCCGTCACCTTGCTCTCTGATTGGCTACACGTCACATTCAACAAGCTGTGTGCTCGTTTGTCCTAGGGGGCCAAAATAATCCAACATGTTGAATATACCCGATTTGAGGTTGCCGCGCTCTTGGCATCCTTCTGAGAAGACTAGATCACGCTTAAGACACTACACACAACAAGAACTTCTCATTAGATTATCTTTACAGCCATCACATGTCATAAAGTGAGGTTTTGATGGACCAATATGCAGAGAAGAACTCCTGAAACTCGAGGTTTCAGGTAAGGTGAGTCTTTATTATCCATGGCAGGACACAGACAGGGTAGCAAACACACGAGATCGCACATACACATAAGGAACCAACGGGCAACAACGGAAACAAACGGGGTTAAATACAAAACTGAACAGCAGGGGGAACCAATGACAAACGTGACCTGACAATCAGGGGAAACCACAGAACAGGTGTGGGCTTGGGGTGCAGGGAGACAGAAAACAAAGGACCAGACTAGGTAATATTACAAAAACACAAGCAGGTATGACATCACAATAATTGGAGCATCCTTGTGATTGTTAGAAGGGGAAGAGCCGGTCAAAAATTGGCATAATTATCTTGCTTTGTGAACCAAGCATTAGTAAATTTATTCATTTAATACCTCTTTTTCTGACTTTAAATGTATGCAAAATGTCAGATAATCAGTATCCCATCAAGACAAACTTAATAATTATGAAGAATGTCTTTGAACTGTTTTACACAACAAAATAAATGTATTATAACTTTTGGTCTTTTATTTATTGCAGTATTTAGCATGATTAGTCTTAAATATTCATGTTCGAGTCTTTACAGTCCTTACTGCCTGAATTTATTTCCAATTATGCAAAAAATTATTTGATAATTTGTGGTTTTGCTGTTTAGCCGATGTTAAACTAGGTAGAGATTGTTCATTTGAATATAGCACATAAAACAGAGATACATTTAGGTATTTGGTATCAGTGGCGGGTCTTGCAATGATGCCACGATTTCCCATCCAATCAATCAAAATTAAGGAAATCATGTGAAAATCTACAGCGGGATAAAATGCAGTGTAGTCCCCCACAAAGTAAATAACATATTGTTCATAGCAGCACGTAAGGTCTCCCTACTCAACACTCTGGGCACCAACTGTACATTTATTCCACATGCTATAAAGCTGTAAAAAATGTGTTTAGAATGCCACTGAAGGATAAGTTACCTCATTTTATCTGGAGCTTGTGTACTCTTTCTAATGCCACCCTGGGCAACTTCCCATATGGCTCATTCATCGTCTTCCACTTCATCCGGGACTGGATCCCCGATCCAGCAGACTCAGTAGAGACACCCTTGCTTCCCTCTCGTCAGAAACCTCCTCCAACTCCTCCGGGTTGAGCCCAAGGTGTTCCCAGGCCAGCCGAGAGACATTGTCCCTCCAGCGTGTCCTGGGCCGTCCCCTGGGCCTCCTCCCAGTGGGACATGCTTTGAACAGCTCCCGAGGGAGGCGTCCAGGAGGCATCCGGTATAGATGCCCAAGCCATCCCTTACTGGCTCCTCTTGAAGTGGTGGAGGAGCAGGAGCTCTACTCCGAGCCCCTCCCGGATGGCCGAGCTCATCACCCTATCTCTAAGGGAGCGTCCGGCCACCCTACGGAGGAAGCTAATTTCAGCCGCTTGTATCCGGGATCTTGTTCTTTCGGTCATGACCCAAAGTTCATGGCTATAGGTGAGGGTAGGAACGTAGACCTAGCGGTAAATTGAGAGCTTCGCTTTTCAGCTCAGCTCTCTCTTCACCACAATGGACCGGCACAGTGTCCCCATTACTGCGGCATCCGCACGATTCGTCTGTTGATCTCCCGCTCCATTCTTCCCGCACTCGTGACCCCAAGATACTTGAACTCCTCCACTAGAGGCAGAAACTACCCTCAAACCTGAAGAGAACAAGCCACACTTTTCCGGTCGAGAACCATGGCCTTGGAGTTGGAGGAGCTGATCTTCATCCCAGCCGCTTCCCACTCGGCTGCGATCTGCCCCAGTCCATGCTGCAGGTCTTTGCTGGAGGGGGCCAGCAGGACCACGTCATCTGCAAAAAGAAGAGACAAATCCACAGGTCCCTAAACCAGACCCCCTCTGGCCCTGGCTGCACCTAGAAATCCTATCCATAAAAGTTATGAACAGGACCGGTGACAAAGGGCAGCCATGCCGGAGTCCAACATGCACCAGGAACAGGTCCAACTTAGTGCCGGCATTGCGGACCAAACTCCTGCTCCACCTCTAAAGAGACCAGATGGCCCCAACTAAAGGGCCCCCGACTCCGTACTCCTGGAGCAACCCCACAGGGCACCATGAAGGACACAGTCAAATGTCTTCACCAGGTCCACAAAACACATGTGGCAAACTCCCATGAACCCTTGAGTACCCTGCAGAGGGTATAGAGCTGGCCGTTGAACACAGGACCAGCTCTACACCCTCTGCAGGGTGGCCATAAAACACCCTCAGGAAGAAAACCACACTGCTCCTGAAGCCGACTATCGACCGGACTCTCCTCTCCAATACCCTGGCACAGACCTTACCTGGGAGGCTGAGGAGTGTGATCACCCTATGGAACACACCTCCGGTCACCCTTCTTATGAAGGGGGACAACCACCCTGGTCTGCTAGTTCAGAGGCACTGTCTCCGACCGTCACGCAATGTTGAAGAGGAGTGTCAACCATGACAGCCCCCCAACATCCAGAGACTGGGAGGAGCCTGGGAGGAGTCTGGTGAGGCCATGGAGAAAGACTTGAAACGATTCTTGCAAACCGCCCGGCGTCTCAGGAGGGGGATCAGTGCTTTGCCAACACTGTTTACAGTGGGGGCGGGGAGCTACTGAACTCGATTGAGGACATTATCGGGCGGTGGAAGGAGTACTTTGAGGATATCCTTAATCCTGCTGTCACCCTGGGCAACTTCCCATATGACTCACACGGTATCAAAAACGAACACTATTTACTATGCATGTTACCAAAATTAGGCTAAGTGCTTCCAATACGATTCTTGTTAAGCGTAGATTATACACCAACAGGTATTAGGAGCCATTAACAGCTATAAGTGGCTAAAATGCTCTTCTTGCACTGTTACCAAGTCAGAATTTGGTCCTAAAGCTGCTTTGAGTTACTTACATTGTCATGGTAGTAGACTTGTTCAGATTTAGTACTTTAATCCTGACAATATTTTCCTTTTCTATACTCAAGATAACTATGCTTCTGGGAAAAGTTATTTCATAATATTTTATTTGGGACTTGCCACATTTATTCTGAAGATCTGAAGGAGCGATACTTTTTGTGAATTACAGTTTGGATTGTGAGAGCATTTTTTTCCAAACTATTTATGGTTCCATCTATTCTTCACTTGTGCACAAACAGCTTGTAAGCACATGCGGAGAATTATTTAAGAAAACAAGAAGCACCTAAACGCATCGTGGAGCTGGACAGATCCAACCCTTTTTTGTTTAGAAAACGGAGCATCTAATATAATTTTTTTTTAAAGTGAAAAAGCTACTTATCTATATGTATTATAGTTAATAGGTATTTTAATAATGCAAATTTTATCAATTAAAATAATTTGAAAATAACGGTGAAAACTCTCAAATACTTTATGGTGGGACTGCAGGACGTTTTATTAAATTTAATGATAAAGAGCTTTAACTTTGCGTGTCTGTACTAATTGAAGCAGGTACTGCATTAAAGGTCCTTTCAGACAGAAGTACCACATAAAATTTAATTTCTTTCTGACTTAATAAAAACATTTGGTGATTCAGCTTCCCCCTCTGCCCCACGTGTAATTTGGACATTTCTCAGTACTTAGTGGAAAGCCTCGTTCTGTCTGCATCAGCTGTAGTTTTCTTAGGGTCACTTCATTTCACTGTCACGCTCAGCTTGTTAGAGACATCGCTTCCAATCTGCTGACAATCTGCCTCTGTTTGAGGACAGAGAAGAGCAAATATCTATTGGATTTACAATATTAGGTTACTAGAAAAGTGAGAACAGAGAATCAACTTATTACACCACCAGATAATAAGTGAAAGACTCACTGTCACACAAGACATCATCAATGCCACGTGAGCTCCTGAGTTGACATAGTCCATATAACAAAACTGAGCTTAGAGCTTCGGTTGTCCTGGTTAACTCCTACCTGGTGAGGAAGGTGGTGATGGGAAGGTCGTACACTGCAGGCGCGGTCGTGTGGCGTGGACAGGAGCACATATTAGTGAAGGAAAGGACCTCTTTCCAAACTTCACAGGACCAACTGTTCGTCCAGAGGGAAGCTTCAGGTCCAGCGGCTCGTCCAGAGAAAGCATGGTGACTAAAGATTGGTGCACGCCTGAGAAGGGAAAAACAGGGTCTCGTTTTACAAAGCATCAGACACAAAACAAAGATAACTAAATCATCAGCAAGAAATAATTTGAAATACTTTCAGCTGGGGCACAATCAATATCATGGTATTTGAATTTTGTTTGATATTTTAAAGGTTTTGGTTTTTCTTTGTTAACTGATTATTCATCCATGTATACACCTTTTTTAAGCTAAACCAAAAGTCCTTCTCCACAAGTTCTACAAATCCCTCCAACGTTAGAGATTTTGTTTCTGCAACAACAAAAGCCATAGACCTTCCAGCCACCAGATACCCAACACCCGAGCCCCCGGAGCCAACCAAGCACTAAAAGCGTACTTCCTCAGGTTGATGGCCATAATTACTGTTCAAACAATTATAACTAGCAGTGTGGCTCCTGATGTAGTGGTAGAGCCTGCAACCCATGTACATAGGCCTCAGTCCTCGATGCAAAAATGAAGGCCACTAGTGCCACAAAAAAGAAAAACTAAAAGGCAAATAATCTTAAATGGCTACACAAAGTTTTAGATTTTTCAAATAAAACACAAGTGAAACGAGTCACTGTTTGTGGAAACTTGGACATTATATAATGATTTTCCTTCCTCTTGTCTTATCATCAAACCCGTCTCTGAAGGTCTAATGATTAACTTTTATCTGAGGTCAGTCTCTCATCCAACAGCAGGATGATGAAAATCTGATTCATAGGTGAAAGCACATGTCTCATTAGCAGCTATCAAAACAAGTTCATTCTTACACTCTGGGATGTTGGCCAACCACATTTAGTTTTGTCATATTGGTGCTAAAAGGGATAGTTAACTTCAATGGGAAATGTTTAAAGAACAAATGAGTACTGTTTAGCTAATATAAAAAAACACTTTAGGTCAGGGTTTAAAGTAACATTTTTCTCTTAATATACAATAAAATGTGTAATTTCATTGCTATGCAGATGACTTTCAAGTTTCTATGTCCTCGAGTCCTGATGGTCCCACACATGTGAGATATTTTCTGAATTGAATTACTGAAGTGAAATGCTGCTATTCACTTTCTACAAGACAGTTAGTCAGAGATGTTCATTTTGGTTCCTCTAAACACTTCTTCGTACTTTACATCTCAGTTATTGTTAATGTTATTTAATCTTCAGGCCCACAGAAGGGATCTAGGTGTTATTTTGACAGCTATATAGAGTTTGATGTGCAGATCAAATGTGTGGTAGAAAAAAAAAAACATTTCAAAATTCAGATCCATTCTCACAAATAACAACATGGAGACAGTTTTCCACCAGTTTAATTACTTTAAGGTGAGAATATTGTGGTTTTCTTTATTTTGGCACCAGCTAGGGTATTTATTTTTGTCTGAGGGTGGTTCTGAAATCTTTTTTAATCCAACAGCTCGAAAGTGATGTGAACAGGTTAGATGTACCTCGTACCCCAGATTAGTTTATAGAGAACATTGTGGTTTTGCCGTAGAAGCCACTTCAACAGCCTGCCACTGTCTCTAAAGTTTGCATCTTCCAGTGATGCTTTTTAAGGAACAGCTAACAACAAACTATTTTTACTCACTTTTTAATTGCCCTTTAATTATTTTTGGAATTTTAAGTTTCTTGTGGTTTAGATTCTGGGTCATATTTTAATATTTCTTATTTTGTTTTTTAGGTATTTTTTTAAGATAAGCCTCCAACTATTCATCCTCCAGTTAGATTTAGGTTTGAAGTGATCTTTTGCCATCATGATTGCTAGAACTGAAAGAAATATTAACGTTTTGGAGTGGCCCAGCCAGAGTCCCAATCTGATAGAGAATCTTTGGAAGTAGTAAAAAATTAGGGTGATGACAGGGAAGCCTTCCAATCTTAAAGATTTGAATGCTGGAAGATAAATTGTCAAAATACCGGTGGAAATGATCAAAAAGCTATTCAGCAGTTATAGGAAGAGTTTGTTGGCCAAAGTGCCAAAAACATTTTTCAGTTAAGGTTGTAAAAAATGTTTCAGATACTATTTTTAAATTAACTGTAAATAAAAAAGATGTTTTTTCTCATTGATACTGTTATTGATATTGTTTTCCATTGCTTTATTATCATTTGGGAGATGTCTGTCTCATTTCCTATCAGATACCAAATAATAAAAGTAGAAAATTATTTTAAATTTAATTCAGCCAGGGGTATGAATATTCGTGGGCTTAGTTGTGAATGTTCTTCTTTGTTAGCATATTGTACAGCAGTTTGGTTAACTTTACTTAACTTTACTTTACTTAGCTTAACTTTAATTTTGAATTGCTTTAAAAATAACCCTGATCCTATTTAAAGAGGTTCAACTATACAGGGTTGCGTGATCAAAGGGATTCATTTGTAATGGCAATATTAGCAGATATGTTCTGGAAGAAGCACTATTATTTCCTTACATTTCATCTGCAAGGAAACACAACAATGAAAAGTGAGATTACAGAGGAAAAAATTTAAGTGAATACATAAATACAAGAAACATTTAGAGGACAAAATAAAAATGAGTTAAATACATATATAATTATATAAATAAAGAAAGAATTACAACATATAACATAAATACAAAGAAATCCATGAGCAAAACTGAATAAAATAAAATTATGCTACTTCTCAAGACTAGGTAAAAAGGAAAATGTATAAAAGTAAAATATTAGATAAAAAAATTAACAATGATTTGCAAACAAAATTTACAGTGTATTTTAAAAGCTGACTAAGATTATGTGTTTTTGAGAACCACAGAAAAGGCTAAATAAACAATGCACAATATGTAGCTTCTAAATGTCCGTAACGAAACATAAAAATCTGCTGTGCATTCTCTTTAGGGTTTACTCCAACCTGGTGGTGTCCAAACCTTTTGACACGACGGGTGCATAGTATGCCCAGACCAAAATCTTTTTTTTTTTTTCTACCAAAACTACAAAGGTTATACAGCGATTTTTTTATTATTTTTTTTTTTTACCTAATCAACAATAAACTAAGGATGTCATATTTTAATTAAACAAATAAAATAGCCAAATCCTTGTAGGAAAGGGATGTGTTAATCATTGTAGATTCAAAACTTTTGCATGTTTATCTTATTTTTTTTCCTAAGATTTTTTCAGCACTAGTGGCCTTTTTTGAACAGTAATCTGACAGGAAAGAGGGTGGAGAGAGAAGACAAAGACGTGCAAGGAGAGGTCAGAGACTGGGAATCAAACACAGGACAACCACATTGTGGACTATAGCCTCTGCATGTGGTGCACCTGCTCTAGCAACTGATCCAGCCAGCACCTGATTAAAAGAAACTTGTCCAGTTTGCAAGTTCTATTGGGCTTGATGGAAAAATAAATAGGAAAGTAGTCTATTCTCACCAATAAAAGCAGGATGTGGGTCACTCTTTCTCTGAAAACTCTTTTTATATTTAGCCAAGTTTAATAAATGAATTTAAAGTAGGTGTGGGTGCACCAGAGTCTGCTTTTGAGTAAAACTAGAAAGACGTGGTCCCATTTACTATAAAATTTTAAAAATGCAAGTGTGGGAATTAAAAGACACATACTTTCTGGTGTCCATCACATGTTCCATTGTAAGAAAATGTTATTTTGTTTGTTGGTAATAATTTTTTTCTAATTAGAATTAGAAAGCCTCTTTCTGCATCAACCAACTATGCTAGGGGGGCAATTTTGTATCATTATTGAATTGAAGTTGGGGGACCACAAAAAATCAGTCCAAGGGCCAGAAATGGCCCCCAGGCAACACTTTGGACTCCCCTGCTCTAACCCCAAATTCCATTTCCCAGAAATATTTTAGTTCTTCTAGTGATGCATTTTAGAAAAACAAATCTCCCTTTATGGTCCGTTGTTGTTCAGTTTCTTAGGAAAAACTCATGACTTATTGTGATATTAAACTGTTGTTCTGCATTTCTGTGGTCTGCTCTTCAGTGGCTAAACAAGATTTCACAGTAGTGTTTTCATTTCTGATGGTTGAACTCTGCGGCTGAGGAATGAGGCAAAAAGCTCTCCCAGTCCATGACTCATCCCTTGTGCTCTTGTTGAGCACAGTGACTCAAGATTCGGATATCTGCTTCAAAGAGAAAGGGTTGTACGGAGAAACCAAAAGGGATGAAACTGCAGTAATGTGGAAAAAACCTGCAGGAGAGTAGATGATTAGCAGCTGTTACAAAACCTGACAGCACTGATGGGTTTATCTTAACAAACTTACATCTTGGTGACATTTCTTTTATAATGTCATTTATGCTGCCATTCTCTGTATGCATGCTGGAGAGGGTACAAAGTTTATTTCACTACATGGGCAGTGAGGTTATACAATTGACACAGCTGCACATATACATTTACTTTCAAAACATAAAGAGAAGGCAAGCTGTTTCCCAAAACGACTTGCTTTTGGTTCTAGGTATAAAAACACCTGGATGTAGCAATATCATATTGAGTACATAACAATCCATACATTGCTTGCTTTGGCTGCACAACATATAGCAAATATATTGTTATGACAGTACCAGTGAGTTATAATATTGCCAAGGACTGTTTGGAATATAATACAGTATTTGCCACCTTAAATTATTAGTGTGCCTCTGGTTATTTACACAGGGTTCCTACACATTTTCCATGTTAAACTTCCAGACCTTTACGACTCGATTTTCCAGAGATCTCGGCCGTTCATTTTAAGGAAGGTAGGAAGGAGAGGAAGAAGGAAAAGTAGGACACATGGAAGGAAAGGAGGTAGGACACAAGCCAAGTACGAAGGAAGGAAGGAAGGAAGGAAAAAATAGATGATACAGGAAAAGGAATGATGCAAGGAAGGTAACAAGAACAGAAGGAAAGAAGGACACAAAGAAGAAAAGAAGAACAGACAAACATGTAGAAGATAAAGAAAGTGCCCCTGGACTGAGTAAAGAAAGGACATGAAGAAGAAAGGGCAGAGGGAAGGACACAAGGGCAGAAGAAGAAAATGAGGCAGAAGTGAGGGACATCAAAGAGGAAGCTAAGGACACAATGGTGGAAGTGGGAAAGGACACGGAGGGAAAGACCCAAGGAAGAAAAAGAAGGAAGGACACAAGAAATGCCAGAACAAACAGAGGTAAGATACCAAGATGGATTCTTGGAAGGACAGAAAGACAGTAAGGTCACAAATAAGACAGCAAAAATTGAGGTAAGAAGGAAGGACATGAAGATGCCACCCCACAGGCATTCCTGAAAGGATGAAAAGGCAAGGAAGAAGGAAACAAAAGAAGGCAGATTGTTTTGCACTTTAAAAAACAAACAGATCAAGTTTATGTACAGAAATGTATAATTAAATCTGTCCAATCATAGAAACTAATTGAAAGTCAATTACATGTATTCAAATGTGACCCTAGATATAAGACAATGCAGTCAAGCATTGCAGTTTCATACTAATTGGTAAAAATTCTTCTATCTAAGGAAACCAGGCTAATTGTATCAAGTCACTAACTGGTAATTAGGTTTATCTATTTGTATACTTTTCCTATGAATGTTTGAAAACATTTTCCAGCACATGAAGGAACATTAGCCCAGCTATCTTACTAGCCTGCTGTAAACATATTAGCATTTAGCCTATTTAGCTATTTCAATCCAGATAATGCTGAAAAATACCTTCTTAGTCAGTGTGGAATTTGAAGTGGAATATATTAATCAGTGTTAATATGTGTCCAACCAGTGTATGATGTTCAGGCTGGGATGGGAGCAGCTTGTTTCTAATATATTAAACAAATAGGGAGAAATCTGAGTTTTGCCAAAGTACCTATACTTTGTGATACAAGTTATGCTTAAAACATGTCCTCATATTGTTCAAATGTTGAAGATGCATTTAAATCATACAGTATATTTGCAATGGCAAAGTGGATACAGTTGCTTCAGATATTGAACATCTTTAATACAAGGTATGAAAATTACAATATGTGATAAAATGATTGGAGATATGATAAAAGCTAAAACTAATAATTCTGGGGAAAAAAATAATCCTTTTAGAAATTGATGTCATTGCTATGCATGTTTGATTGATTGCTGTCATTCCCCCAGGGTCATTATACAACAGACATGAAAGACATGGATATTGAAAGTGTCATTAGCGGTGACTGACTGGTACTGATCCAGAGTCCGTCAGGACGAGTAGCAGCAGTGAAAAAGCCCGGGCCAGTCAGCTTTCTGGGAATATTGTTCGTGATTAAGAGCAGTTGACTTTCTCTATCCAGCATGGTAGGTTATGTTCGCATAGTTTGTTTGTGTCCAAGATGAACAAAAATACAGCCTGTAAATTTACATTGAAGTTTCTGGCTTGTCAGTTATACATGTTTTCTGAAATATGTTTGAATGAATACGTAATGCGTTTTTTAAACCTTCATTTGAAATGTTTTTTTGTCTGATCATAGCCAACAGTTGAGTACATGAGTGTACAAACAATTCATTCAAGGAAGAAAAGAATATAAAAACAAAGTTTTGAAAGATAAATTAAGTTGTTTAATACCAGAATCTATTTTTTATGCTAATGACTATACATTTTAACATCTGCATGCCCTTCATCTTGTGAGGAAAGTCAATACTTGATGCTGATGACTCTGACACCATCTGGATCTCACGGCATATATGAATATTTCATCTTTTTATACACAACAAACAAACACACAGCAAAATCAGAATATTTAGTGTTTATTATATTGATCACTAACTGTGTAATTAATATTTTTGTCTAATTGTTCTAATAGCTCCTCATGCAATGCAAGATGACCAGGAAAGATGCTTCAAAAGAAAATGATATTAAAACTCAACCCAGCTCTAAGGAGAAAACACTTATTAGTCCACCATTGCTCACATTGCTGACTAATGCAGCCTATTCCACCATGCCAACTTTAGATTACACTCAGATGTTACTCCAAATTCCATCCTGGGATGTCGCAATCAGACCAGGCAACAAGGCACAGCAGAGGAGCAACGATCCAGCCTTTCTAAAATTCTAAGGAACTAAGTCAAGATTTGAGCTGTTAAGGGTTTTCTTTTTCCTTCGGCAGTCCAAAATTTGCCAGCAAATCTGTCTTGGATACGTTTTTCTTACTTTAACTTGAAACCTTGCACCCCAAGTGGAAAAATTTCAGCAGGCATCTGTTTTTTCTGGACAAAGGTTTTCAGCCAGTGTTTGCCTCTTAAATGGCGCCAGACACGGGTTGAACGTAGTGTTGCTACACAGCTGCTAAACCTCAATTGGGTATCCCGCTGCATGGCTTCCTAATGATAGCTGGCAGTGTAAGCATTCCTGATTTACTTTTACTGGCTGGATTCGAACCGTCAACCTTCCAGCCACATGCACACCTCCTCCCTCAGCTCAAAAACTCCCTGTCGCCACAAATTCTTCCACAATCACTGACACAATCCCCCGGCAGAATATAAGGCAGAGGCTAAACCACAATGAAGTCAGTGTTTAGGTCTAGCTGCTCGCTTGCCAACTTCTTCACCACACTGGTTTCTCATTCCACTGCAACCTCGCTGACTCTTCACATGCACGCACTCACATATGGACTGCTGTTTGGAAGCACCATTTAGGAATGCACATATACTGTAGGACCTTAGTCACATGCATCCAGGCATGCACACTGACCAGTCACGCCATCCCAACAAGACTCCTAGCCATGCTTAAACCTCTAACCTCCAGCAGATTTCCCCTCAATGACCTGTGATTCTGCAACATGTCTAACCCCTTTTATCTCAAGCAAAACACATGCTATGACTACTTAAAGACTTGCATTTAAACATACTGTATTTGCTCCTGCATTGAGGTGTGTGCAAATTTGCAAGAACAAACTCTAAAAGCTGCAAACCTTTCAGTGCAAAGATTTCATAGAAACCTATGCAGAGTTCAGTTTCAGACACACTATAAAGCACATGAGCTTTTTCTAATGAACTCCAAGTGTAAACACAGTTAAAGCATCCATGACATATAACACTTGATGGATTCAGACTCACACACAGGTACAACACACACTCATCAGGCTCTCCTCCTCTCACAGGAAACATTTGCTTCCATGGTTGCCCTGGTCTGGCCTCTCCCTCCCTGTAATTTTTTTTATTCCCTCCTCTCTTGTCTTCCCTCCCTCTAACTCCTTCCTGTGGTTTTCCTCTCCCAGTCCTCCAGCAGAGCATACCTCTCCTGTTCCCTGCTCCTCCCACTCCTTTCCCCTCCTCTCTCACATACTTTATTCTCCAGTGCATTTTTAACTCCCTTCTTTCATTCCTTTCCAGTTTCTTGTGTCTTGCTTTAGAAATCATGTGTATGTTTGCAGCTTTGCATGTTGCTTTATGTGCAGAGCATCCGATGTGGTGCTTTTCTAACTTTATGAGACTTAATACTTTCTGTTATAACTCTAAAAACAGGATAATTGTTTAATCTGCAAGCTCAGAAGAGCGAGAAAGGCTGGCCTTCCAAGCCATTGAAAAAAAAGTCGACTTTAAATATTTGAGAAAGATGTTCTCTGATCTTTCCAGTGCAAGTCCTTTTAAGGAACTTCGGCATGTCCCTGCAACTACAAGGATCACAGGGGGCTTTGTTTTTGTGATCTGGAGGCACACAGAGTCAAGAAGAAAGAACCTGTCTATAAAGGCTAAAGTGTCTGTACAAGACATTGAAATTGGATACCTGTTTGAAGAGCACTGGGCAAAAACAAAAGAATAGTTGGTAAAAAAAAACATGATGGGAATCATGATGGGGAGTCCTTAAACACAGTGAGGAGAAATAAAGTGAAGACATCATTCATGCAAGGCAAAACTCTGTAAAGCAGATAGAGAAGAAAATATTTTTTACCCAGTGCATACAACTGGTGTATCCATCCATCCATCGTCTTCCACTTCTGTGAAATCGAGTTAAGGCTAAACCAGGTTTAGCAGGGAAATCCAGACATCCACTGTCTTTCTACTTGCTTATTCTGAAGGATCCAAAGATGTTCCTGGTTCAGAAACAGCATTTCAGCAAGTTCTGGGTTCATCCATGAGAACTCAGTTGATCTTGCATAGACAACCTCCAAAGGGTGTGCGTCCAGGAGGCAACCCGGTCAAATGCCTGAACTACCTCAAGCTGACTCCTTTCAATTCAGAGGAGTACCTGTTCTCCTCTAATCTCATTCCTGGATGACAGAACCTCTCGCCCTGTATCTACAGCCACCTTACAGGTGAAGCTCATTTCATCTGCTATTATTCAAGATCATTCCGCCTTAATCCATATCTCATAACCATACAGTGGGTTGGAACGTGGACAGGCTGGTAGATCCAGAGCTTCGCTTTCACATGTTTCTCTTAGTACTGCAGATGAAGCCACAATCTCTCAGTTGATCTCTTGCTTCCAGTATTCATTACAAGACAACAAGATTCCTGAACTTCTCCGCTTGAGGCAAACACTCAACAATTATTTGAAGGAAGCAGTCCACCTTTTTCTGGTTGAGAACCATTGCCTCAGTCTTTGAGGAACTGACTTTCATCTCAAGAAAAGAACAAAAACAAAACCACTCTCACTGCTTGATTGTTTGAAGGTTTCAGTGAAATTATCCATCCAGCCATCAATTATTTTCTCTTTATCCAAGATTGTTGCGCAGGGGCAACAGGTCCAGACGATAAACCCGAACATCCCTTTCTCCTTCTTTTCCTGTGGGCACCCAAGCCATTTCCAGACTGGAAGAACATGCAGTAAGTTCTGGATCTTCTCCCAGAGGGACATGCTCTGTTTGAGGTCCACAGGAGGCATTCAAATTAAATGCCCAAACCACCCCAACTGGTTCCCTTAAATGGAGCAGTAGCTCTTCTCCGAGCTTCCTTCAGATGAAAGAGCTCCTCATCCCTCATCTCTAATGCTGAATTTGGCCACCTTACAGAGGAAGCTCATTTTAGCTGCTTGCTCATGACCATAGATGAGGGTTGGAACCAAAACAGATGAGTAAATCAAGAGTTTTGCTTTTTTACTCAGCTTTTTCTTTATCACCAAAAACCAGAACAGAAGCAGCATTGTTGAAGATGCATCTACTGCTCCAACCTTCTGAACAAGATTCTGAGATACTGAAAGTTCTTCACTTTAGGCAGAAACTCAATCAAAACCTAAAGGAAGCAATCCACCTTTATCTGGTCAAGAATTATGGTCTCAGACTTAGAAGAATAGACTCTCATCTCAAAAGAAAATATATCTTGAAATGTGTTCACTGAGTCATTGTAGAAAACAGTCTCATTCTTCATTCTAATATTGCAGAAGTTGAAAAAGTCACAGAATAGTTCCTACCATTTGAAATGTCAGTTGAGTGTTTCTCACCAACATGCTGACCTCAAAATCCAATATGGCTTCCTGCCTATGCACATTTAATTTAGTTATAGATGCAAGAAAATAAAACCATTTTTGAAGGTCTTTCACACACTCAGGACTCTTACAGCTGCCATCGCTGAAATGTTGCTAAACTGTTTGAAAGTACAATTTGCAGAGTAGTACATTGTTATACGTTAGCGTTTGTCCACTTCAATTATACTCTAACTTCTCAAAAATGTCTCCACAGGACATGTCTTTCAACAAGGTTCTGATCAGGCAAACAACAATGTCATTGAACAACTGACGTTTGGCTGTTTGTGCTTATTAGCTCTACATCACTTTATTTTTTTGTTAAGATTTACCTTCCCACGGTTAAATGTCTGCTGAGTACAACTACCGAAAGTGCCCAAGTCCCATCAGTGGTACCATCAGTGCCTGAGAACCATGGTGTTATTATGTCAGCTCTAATTTACAGTATGATGTCAATGCCAGCATTCAGGATGCTGACCTTTGTTACGTAAAATTTGGTTGGTACAATAAAACAAGAGAGTGAAAAAGGGATGAAAACCTCAAACAGAAATTGCAGGACATGGACTCCCACCCTTTCCTTTCCTCTCCTTTCCTCTCCTCACACTTTTCCCAGTATTTGTCTCAGTATTACCCGCCCACCCTCTCTCCCTCTGGCTCTCTTGCATCTCGACAGTGCTAAATGATGCAACTCTGCAGAAAGAGTATGCAATAGCCACCAGTAGAGCCTGTAGATTGTCTCACACTGACACTGGCGTCTTCACCCCTTAGAAAGGGAGTGGCGGTGGCTGCCAGGGCCACAGGAGTGGGGGAGTAACCTCACAAAGAGGAGACAATTTTTCACTTAAAAACACTTTATTGACCTTCTGTACATTTTTAAAGGAGGTAAAGTAATTTAAAA
The DNA here is from genome assembly GCA_036250325.1 of Characodon lateralis. NCBI lineage: Eukaryota > Metazoa > Chordata > Actinopteri > Cyprinodontiformes > Goodeidae > Characodon > Characodon lateralis. The sequence goes on from JAHUTJ010074583.1 coordinate 22,318, forward strand.
CAGAAAAGAAACCTGGACTGAGTCTAATTAAGGAAGAAGAACTAAGCATTGTAACTTAAACTAAACCTAAATAACAATCAGCAAAAACCACAAACCATGACACGTTTAATTACAAAACAGACTCAACTTGAAAATGGTAAAATTAACTAGAATATATTAACTAGAATATGGTTAAGTTTGCTGTCATTCCCAGATCCAAGTTCTGACTTCAGCGGTAAACGGACCACCAAATAAACTGGCAATTCATTAGGTTTAGCAAAGCAATATAAAAAAACTCTTCTGACTACCACTAAAGGTAGTCTACATACAACCAGTATGATTTGTAGGATTCAACTGACATCAACACAGATTTCACAACTTTAACAGAGGGAGCACAAAGACACAAAAAACATGTTTAAAGATGAGTGTTTCATCATTTTTAACCTGTTAAGATGCAAAACAAGCATGAAGTAAAGGACCTTACTGTTCCACCACATAAATCTTAAATGGTTGCACATGAAGCAACAGCACAACAAAGTGAATCTAGAAAACCGTGAAACCAGGGCTAAGAGCTTGACGCTAGTTGTTTGGATCTTGTGGACGTGGCCATACTCATACTATTTTTGCTCACCCGAGTAACAGTGCTCCATATAGAGATGATTTATATTGGGAAATAATGTGTGGGTTTTCACACTGTCTACTCAGAAAAAAGGAAAAGACCCATAAAGAAGGAATAAAGGGATTTCTTGCCAGAATATTGATTCAGTTTTTGTATCTTTGTTGTTCCTGAGAGATACATTATCCACAAAGGGCTGATCTCGACTCACAGAATTTCTTAAAAACAAGCTAATTTGTTGTTGTTTTTCTTCCCTCTGTCTGGATCTGTCTTGCTGTTTTCTCCATCTGTTTTGTGTTTGTCTATTGATGTGGTGTGCAGACGCTTTTCATTTAAACCAAGTTAATCGGATTTGCTACTACTCATTCTCTTGCATTTCAGTTAATTCCAAATCAACACATTTCAATTTAATCTAATCATGATCTATCTTTATTCAACAGAGTCTAAGTCACTATCAGTCATTTTGAAATGTGAAACAGCTATAGAAATTACCATGTTTAATTAAGCTCCAGTTTCAGTTCGGTCTACCATTATATGTGTGTTTGAGATAACAGGCAACGGTGAACAAAGAGAACTCCCTTTTAACAGGAAGAAACCTCCAGGAGAATCCGATTCAGGGAGGACCCCATCTTCATCAACCAGCTGCAGCTGAGAAGACAGGAAAGACACACAGACGAGCACAAAAGAACAGACCAGACTCAGGAAAGACAACCATCTGCATTGACTGTCTGGAGGTGAGACCACAGGAAAGGGACACAAAGAGACACAAAAGTAACAGGACATGGATTCCAGCTATGACAAGGGAAAGTTGCAGCTATGACCGCTTAAAAGTATTTACAAAAATGTAAGACAGCAGATCAAGAGGTGGTCACTACATCATATAATGTCACTCAGCAGCCCTACACAGGAGTGCAACCAAAAAGAAAATCAAGGGTCTTAAGAACCATACCGATGTTCAGAGCATGTTGGAAGGAGAAGATCAGGGCCAAAATCGGAATAAAAATCCTGCCGTGTGAACCAGGCATAACTCTGTTGCATAAAATACTATTTAAATAAAAAACTAATCTATATCAGATTAATAATACTTGCATATAATTGTTTTGTCTTTTCATAATGGTAAGAAGTTTAACTAGTAAAAAAACTGATTGTTTGAGATAAATTTATTTTGCTATGTTGAGGTCTAAATCTAAATTAAAACTTCTTAGAAATAAACAGTTGATTGGCAGTATGTTTGAAAAAAATGTATGGTAAAAGGAAAGGTTGCACATATGTCTATCAACATCAAATACTTTATGTTACAGTTGCTTCCCTAGCTATTCAGTAGTTCATTAAAGCTTGTTTTTATAGGTCAGTCTGCAGCATCTAGCACAAGTATACCTACGTTTAAGTGACATACCTACTAACGTTTTTCACCTTTTGTCACTACAATGTATTATTCTAGAAATGTAATTTTATAGCCCAACACAAAGTTGTGCATAATTGTAATGGGAGGAATGTAAGTTTAAAAAGTGAAGATTAGCTGACCTGAGCCTGAATTCTCCCAGCATCGAGGATTGCTTTTAAACAGCAGAGAATGATCACAGATTGCAACAACTACAAAACAAAGACTTATGTATTTAGAAAAAATAGCAAGTCTATGTTTATTTCTTTTCCTAAACTTAACTTTCTGGCTTGAATGATTCTCTTGGAGAAATTAAATGTTATTTCTGGACGAGTTTTTATCAGAGCAGCATATCTCATAACCCCCATCCATATCTTTCTGCATCTCTGCTATCCAAACATTCGGCAGAACAGAACAGAACTCCCCTCACATCTACTGTAGCTTCTCTTGCAATTAGTGGGGTAAAATCTCCCATTACTGATGGTTTTATTAACAGCCACTCTCTGTTGTGTAGGCAAATGAGAAAAATAAAAAAAACAATAAAGAAGAGAATTATGGGAAAAATATAGCCTAAAATGGCCCTTTACAAACACAAAGTCTTTGTACTACAAAAAGAAAAGAGGAACAGAAAAGGAAAGATAAGGAAAGGGAATAAAAACGGGAATGAGGAAACAAGTAAATGTCTCCAACTTTCAGGTGAGCCAAACAATGCCAAGAATAGCCTGAATCCTGGATATGAATCTAGTTTTAGTAATATTTTCTTTCCATTTCCATTCAGATTTGCCATTGTGTTTTTCTCTTTCCACATTTCCCTCTTTTTTATTTCCTAGCATTCCTCTTTCATTCCTTCTGTCATCCAGACCCAGAACACATAAACACGTGTCTCACATTCCTCTGTGCAGAGCAGATTCACCCAATTTATTTTCACTGTGTGTGTGCGTGTGTCTCCTCGTGAGTGTGTGTATGCCGAGCCAGTAAATAATAACCAATCCCAGGTGTGTACTGTACCCTGTCCGTCTTCTTCTCAGTTAGGAAGGTAGAGGGAGGTTAAAGTAAAAAGGCTCCATGAAATATGATGGATGGATGGATGGATGGATGGATGGATGGATGGATGGATGGATGGATGGATGGATGGATGGATGGATGGATGGATGGATTTCAAAGACTTTAACATTAAGGTATTAACTTTTTGCCCTGATATCAGCTCATCAGAGTAGCGCCACGAAAAAAGAAGCAGTCTGATGACGTAAATCCAGTATATGGGCAACCTGTCACAACTTCTCTGTGATTGACACTTGATCCTATATTATAATTTTTAAGAACTTTTACTCCTCACTTAGGTTCCAGCATGTAGTTAATGATAGTTATATTTATGTCCAGACTTGAGATGTTTGTCAGAAAAAATAAACTAGTGTGAAAAAAAAAGCGAGAAGACAGCCGAGAACGCGGGTGAAATCTGCCAAAAAGTTCTACATCAAAACATAACACAGTGGAATTTGTTGTAAAATTCTGGTAGCTTTTGTGTACATGCTATAATTTCTCCTCCAGTCCTGACCATTATTGTTAAGGGCAGAACATAGTCGGGCGTACTGTGAGCAGCGTAGACTCCGCGCGCACTGTCCGCAGCTTCATAGTCAAGCGTACTAATTTCCTATATTTCTGGTAACAAACTCTACATTCCTATACGCGGAGGCAGAACTAATTTGGCATGTAGCTTTGAAAAACAAAAAGAAAAGACGGTGGTGTTAAAGGCCAATAAGCCACACTAGGGACGAAGAAGAAGTGGCTGAAAGTCTCACTTTTCTACACATAATCAGTCCATGATTCATGGGCGACAGTTTTTCTACACTACCATAATGTCGCCTTGAAAGCATTATTATTACACCATCTGTGATGCCTCTGAAAGTATATGTCTGTTTGCAGTTAGCCTTCCGAGAACATGCTATATAGTCATAAATATCACTTCAAGCATTGTGTATAACTTGACCCACAAACATCAGTGAACACAAAGAAGTAAAAACTGCAGTAAAACAACCTCGTACTCGTACTCGTACTCGTCGTTATCCGGGACCGGGTCGCGGGGGCAGCAGACTCAATCCAGACGTCCCTCTCCCCAGACACCTCCTCCAGCTCCTCCAGGTGGAGCCCAAGGCGTTCCCAGGCCAGCCGAGAGACATGGTCCCTCCAGCGTGTCCTGGGCCATCCCCTGGGCCTCCTCCCAGTGGGACGTGCCTGGAACACCTCCCGAGGAAGGCGTCCAGGAGGCATCCGGTATAGATGCCCGAGCCACCTCAACTGGCTCC
>JAHUTJ010074584.1:0-26584 GCA_036250325.1 Characodon lateralis
GAGGACCACCTCTGGACATGATGTCCGCTCCTCTGTTCAGGACGCCGGGGATGTACACTGCTCTGATGGAGAGCAGGTTCATGCGCGCCCAGCGCAGCAGCCGTCTGGAAATGTTTAGCAGCTGAGCTGAGCGCACACCTCCCTGATGATTTATGTAGGCTGCTGCCACTCTGTTGTCTGTGTGGATCAGAACATGCTGATCCCACAGCAGAGGAGCAAAATGCTTTGTCACCTTCCACACTGTGAGAAGCTTCAGCACGTTTATGTGGAGAGACATGTGGTCTGACCACTGTGCTCCCACCGCCTGAGACTGACATGTTCCTCCCCATCCCGACAGGGAAACGTCTGTGAACACTGAGACGTGTGACGCCGGTCTGCTGAGGGAAGTCCCTCTGACAGGATGCGGGGATTTCCCCAGTGGGCCAGGTCGGGTCCCACTGAAGGAGGGACTGAGATCATCCGCCTGTTCTGACGCACAGGATCTATGCGCAGGCGGATGAACCATCTCTGAAGACGTCTCATAGGAAGCAGACCCAGCGGAACAACCACGTGAGCCGCTGACATCATTCCCAGTAATCGCAAAAGTGACAGAGCTGTCACTACGTTGTGGGGTTTGACATGGCGGAGAAGCACTGACAGCACATCTGCTCTCGGCTGTGAGAGCCGGGCTCTCATTGTGGCTGAGTTTAACTCTACCCCCAGATAAACGATCATCCGGGATGGGAAAACAGAGCTATTTGCCAGTTTATGGAAAACCCCAGGACTGTCAGATGTGTGGCCAGCCCCTTTGTCTGTACCGCCACTTCCTCTCTGGACTGAGCCAGCAAAAGCAGGTCGTCCAGATAAAAGAGGATTCTCATCGCCGTCTCCACACATTTGGAGAACGTACGTGGGGCGTGCGGTTGTGTTGATGATGGGATGATGGGGATGTGAAAATAAGCATCCTTCAGATCTATGGAGGTGAACCAGTCATTCTGGCAAACGTTCTTCATCACCTGTGTGACTGTCAGCATGTGGAAACGTCTCTCCATGATCACTTTGTTGAACAGGGACAGATCGAGAATCGGCCTCATTCCTCCTGTTTTCTTGGGAACCAGAAAATATCGAGAGTAAAACCTTGTTTTCCTCCCCGTGAGGAACCCTGGAAATGACGTTTTTTATCAGGAGTTCCTGCAGTTCTGACATAACGGCGGAGCTCTGCTCTGGGGAGGACAGGACTGTCTCCAAAATCCCTCTGAACGGTGTGTGTGTGTGGGGGGACAGAAACTGCAGCGTGCGGATCAGTCTGTGCATCCACCTGTCCAGGGAACATACGCGCCGCCACTCTGAGTAGTGCTCTGAGAGCGGTCGCGCATTTATCTGCCGTGCCGTGGTGGTCATGGATACGAACCAGGCTAGAGCCCCTACCGCCGTTAACCGATACGGATTCTGGTCGGAGGTAACCCATGGGTTGCTCTGATCGAAAGGGCTGTAAACCAGCCTCACCAGGGGAATATTCACCCAGGCTTGCAGCTTGGTGTTGAGTGGGGGCATCACTGGTGCACCGCTTCGTAGGGAGCTGCTGTTGTGCATTCTCTGTGATCTCACCCGCTGACAGCTGGGGAGGACATGAGGGAGAAAGCAGCAAGCGCGGCTCGACCGGAGCAGCATAGGATGCTCCCGTGGAGTCATGCTTTCAAACTGTGAGATCGCGGGGCCTCTTAAACGGCCGTCTCATTTGGAGTGGATGTGTGTGAGGAAAGCACAGCGGGATCGTACGATCTAGCTGAGTCGGAATAAACCGGAAACTTGCTCTTAGAGAAAATTCTGTTTTATTTCAAAACAATCAGCAGTTTTACACACACCCCCCCCCACCAGTCATTTCTTAAATCTCTGCCGTGACTCCTGCGGAGGGTTGGACCAGGCGCACGCCAACTGCCGACCTCTGCGATGCTGCTGCGGCTGAGTAGAAGGAGCAATGGGCGGAGGAACTCGGGGAGCCGTGACAGCGGCCGTGGAGCGTCTCTGCTGATGCTGCTGATCACGGCGATCCCGCCATCGGCTGGTGGTATGGGAGGAACGGAAAGCCAGAGCGACTAAGAGACCCATGTCTCCTGACTCGTTCAAGCTCCTCTTGAGAGGTCTGCATCTGCCCCGGCACAGACTGGAAATGAGGGCCGCATAGCCCACCCGGACTGATCGGTCCCTCCCTCTTAAAATCCGCAGGAATGGAGGAGGAGAGCCAAAGCCACATCTGTCGCTGTAGCAAGGTCTGCCAGGTGGTGATGAGGGAGGAGCACACAGCCGATGCCGCACAGAGGTTAAGGATGGTGTCCGCAAAATTGCAGAATTCCTCCACATTTTCCGGTGGCAGCTCCATCTCCCGAGCCTTCTTGGAGATGGATTAGACTAAGAAGGCGGTGTTGTTCGTCGCGCAGCGACCTGAGCGGCACACTGGTGGGAGCGATTTGTCAGCCTGGCCGTGATCTGATTGACGGGGTGCCGGGCCGACCTAACCCCAAAAACTGCCGACAGACTGGGCTCCAACGCAGGAACTGGGGGAAACCCCTGATCCATCAGGGTCTCCACACTTGTGATGGGTGTGAAGGTGGAGACCGGTGCCTTCAGTTGAAACGGATCGGCCGGTGCTCCTGACAGGCAAGCAGTTACCGCAGGGAAATGGGGATCTCGTCGAGTTGGATGAGCTGGGGCGAATTTTCCCGCCAGGTCATCTGTCGGATGCTGGGCTAAAGGCGCGGGAACAGGGACACCTTTAGCATTAGCTACTTTAGCGATGATATCCAGCAGTGCGCTAACAAGTGCGCCCATCGCTGGAAATGAGGTGGTCACCGACATCAGGAGGCCCTGAGCCTGGACTGGTTTTGCATCTGCCTCCGCGTCCTCTGTCCGGAGGAAGGGAGTGGAGATATCAGTCGCTGTCTCCGGGGTGGAATCGTCGGATTCCCGCCCAGCATCAAAGATGCCCAATGCCGCACCGAGGGAGCATTGGTCCGCTACGGGGAATTACCCGTCTAGCGGGGAGAAAATGACTAGCCGCCGTTTCTTCTCCTCCGGAGGAAGACGCCTGCAGGAAGAGCAGGTGGACTGCGGGGTCAGGGCCAGGTTAGCATGATCGGGACCGAGGCAGCCCTCACAGATGGCATGCAGGTCGTAGCCCATAATGTAGCCGGTATTACAAGCCGGGCAAAGGCAGACAGTGCCGACGCTAGCCACTGATCTTGTAGTGTAAGTGCTACTATGCTGTCGCTAAAGAAAAAATGGGAGCCGTTTGTCCGGTCTCACCGTAATTTATACAGACCGGGGTGGGGCCCACACAGCAGGTGGGCTTGGACTAAAGTGCTGCGCGTGAAGGGATAAACCCACTAGCGATAGCCTTAAAGGGCGAAGCCTATATGAAATAGAACCAGCAGATTGCATCGAGTCAGAGACATGTAGCAGTCACTCCTCCCGGATGAGCATGTAGAGACAGTGAACAGTCACTGGCGTTGACTTTGCAGCAATACTCAGCATGTATGTAGCAACAGTGGAGAGGAAAACTCCCTTTTAACAGGAAGAAACCTCCAGCAGAACCAGAACCAGGCTCAGTGTGAGTGGCCATCTACCACGACCGACTGGGGGTTTGAGAGAACAGAGCAGAGACAGAAACAGAAGCACTCATCCAGGAGTGCTTTCTATAGGAAGGAAAAGTAAATGTTAATGGATGCAGCTCTTTTAGTGGTTTCATCTGTTTCAACACTGTTTATATGCACGAAAATAACGCACAGAACAGTGTTTATTGTCATTGTTATCGTTTTAAGACTGCTGTTAAATTTGCTAGCAATACGAACAAAAACAAACAGGAAACTGGAAAGCTACATCTCGGGGATGACGTAAACTCCGTGTTCCCAGTTCCAGCTTCGGAGGTTAAAGGAACACAGCATCAAATTCTGGAGTTTAGTTTCTGATCAGTAAAAAAACAAAACAAAAAAACTGTAAAACACCATGCTTCAGAGATAGAAAAAATCCCTGATTAGCATCGGAATAACATAGGCCAACTGTCCCTTATCCTGCATTTTATTTTGAAATCGCCTGTCACAAAGTTTAGGTAGGTATCAGCTGTTATATAGTATTAGTATTGTGAAGCATTCAAAAGCACTAGTTATTATAAACAGCATTTATAAACTATTTTGGATGCTCTATAGCAGGGATGTCAAACTCCAGTCCTCGAGGGCCAGTGTCCTGCAACATTTAGATGTGTTCAAGAGCACTAGTTGTTCAACAGTCTTTCAGTTCAACAGTCTTTCAACAGTTCAACAGTCAACAGTCAGTTAACAGCAGTCTTAAAACGATAACAATGACAATAAACACTGTTCTGTGCGTTATTTTCGTGCATATAAACAGTGTTGAAACAGATGAAACCACTAAAAGAGCTGCATCCATTAACATTCAAAAGCACTAGTTGTTATAAACAGCATTTATAAACTATTTTGGATGCTCTATAGCAGGCGTGTCAAACTCCAGTCCTCGAGGGCCAGTGTCCTGCAACATTTAGATGTGTTCAAGAGCACTAGTTGTTCAACAGTCTTTCAGTTCAACAGTCTTTCAACAGTTCAACAGTCAACAGTCAGTTAACAGCAGTCTTAAAACGATAACAATGACAATAAACACTGTTCTGTGCGTTATTTTCGTGCATATAAACAGTGTTGAAACAGATGAAACCACTAAAAGAGCTGCATCCATTAACATTCAAAAGCACTAGTTGTTATAAACAGCATTTATAAACTATTTTGGATGCTCTATAGCAGGCGTGTCAAACTCCAGTCCTCGAGGGCCAGTGTCCTGCAACATTTAGATGTGTTCCTGGTCCAACACACCTCAAACAAATGGCTGCATTTCCTCCTCAGTATGCAGCCAAGTTCTCCAGAGTCCTGCTAATGAGCTAATTATTTGATTCAGATTTGAATGTTGAAGCAGAGGAACATCTGAAAGCAGGTTACCGGGCCTCGAGGACTGGGGTTTGACACCTGTGCTTTATAGAGATCAACAATAGATCAAAATACAAGAGAACGTGGTGTGCTTGCATAAAGACTAAAATTAACAAGAGAACGGCTTTCAGGGTTACAAAACAACTTCCATTATAAACTCCCCCGCCCCCTAAATAGAGAACCTAATATATTTTTAATCCGTAAACCACTGCATGAGTAGCTGGTACCAGCGTAATAGCTGCGTAAAACAGACTAATAAAATAAGCACATATAACATCTGCAACAGCTTTAAACCATTTCCAGGTTCAGTTTATTGACTCCATTTGTAACTGTGAAACAGTTTGTAATTCACATAGCAAAGAAAAAAAGTGCAAATGAATCACTAGGAAGTGCATTTTTGTAGAACTTACTTGATGAAAGAAGTCCAATGACTTATTGGTACAACTGGGGTGTAAAGTATCCAGGTGCTGCCCTAATTTGTTTGGTTTCATGCTGTCCGCTGCCAGAGTTTTTTGATACAAAACACAACCTGTATGTCCTTATTTTTGACTGTATTAACGGTGAATCCAAGGGCAAGGTAGGCTTCATCATATTTTCTGATTTTATGTTAACCCCACTGACAAATCCTGTTTTCGTTTTACTCCGACATCAAACTTCTCCATCCCTCCTCCGTCGGCTCTGTTTACACCGATGCTGTGCACTTCTTCCACTGATACAGGCAGCTTGCTGGTTTGTTTGTGCACTGCTGCCACCTAGTGACTGGAGGCTTGTTCCTTGTTCACATATGACTAAAGACAGTTGAATCCACCTTGCATCTCACGCCCCCCTGACTCCTAAACATGCTCCCCTGCGGGGGCACGCCCCACTAATTGAGAAATACTGTCATCTGGAAACAATGTTGAGCAGGCTGTGTAAGATTAGTCACTCACTTTAAATACCTTGTTTGAATACAGATTTTTTCCTGATTCCTATAATCTTAGCTGCTAGTTTCTTTCAATATAGGTCACTCTCTGTGTTTGAAATAGAAATTATTACATCTTCCAACAAGAAAGAAATAACCAACTTATAGTGTAAAAATATTGAAAACACATTGTACTTTCAACATTTAAAGGTAAAAGTAGAAGGTCCTTTAGACTAAAGACAAAAGAACACAAACTTACTTGATACCGAAGTAAGACTTTTACAGAAAGGAAATCAACAGTCTTTACTGTAGCACCACCTGCCTTATCATGTTGTCTTTTACCTGCAGGTAACTGAAGATTTTTTTTGGTTTTTTTCAGCACTAGTGTCCTTTATTTTTATTTTTTGACAGTAGGCATATAGGAAAGAGGGGGAGACATTCAGCAAATGTCGCCGGGTCTGGGACTCGAACCCGGGACGGCCGCTTCGAGGACTGTAGCCTCCGTATGTGGTTGCGCGCTTAACCCCTACACCATCAACACCGCACCCTGAAGACTTTTTTTTAATTTCAAAAAGTGTTTCAATCTTTGTATTGAAATAAACGTAATTGACTTTTTTTTTATCACATTACAGAAGAATTTGATTTAACAGTAATTGTAGAAAAAACAAAATAGTTCCAGAAAAAAAATTGTTTCATAACTTTAAAGAAACAAAATCAACATATTAGTCCTTTCAGGACTTGATGTGTAATGCTACAGGTTAGCAACCTTTCCAGTGGTGCTGAAGAATTGGTCCAAAGTGTAAATTCTCCCAGAGGAGAGATTCATCGTTTACTCATTTGTTATGTAAGAAGTCAGCTCTGCTTTCCACTTTTTTTGCATGGAGTAACAAAAAGCTGCAGACGTTTATTGGTGTAACATTACCTTTTGTTTGGATTTTAGCTAGCAGAGGGTTCCTCTGACAACTTTTTACACTCATATTTCACCAATCACAATGCAGCAATGCCAGTTCAACCAGTCACAGGTAATTAATGTTAAGAAAGGTTTGACTCGGGCGTGGTGCTGATGGTGTAGGGGTTAAGCATGTGACCATATACAGAGGCTAGAGTCCTCGAAGCGGCCGTCCCGGGTTCGGGACCCGGTGACATTTGCCGAATGTCTCCCCCTCTCTCTACCCCTCTTCCCTGTCTGCCTACTGTCAAAAATAAAGGCCAATAGTGCTGAAAAAATATCTCTTTAGAAAGGTTTGACTCTAAAGCAGGGGTTTACCAAACTACTTTCTAAACGACAGCCACTTTGGCATTTATTTTTCATCATGGATTTATTATAAAATTTTGGAATGGCAAAAAAATGTTAGAGACATGCTTTAATTTTGATAACTTTGCTGATAAAAACAGGATATGTGAGTTTATTTGGCTCTGAAGGTGTTAATGGGATTCAAGATGTTTAGATACCAAAGGAAAAATGGTCCCTCTATTCTCCAACTAAACTGAAGAAGGTATTATCTCAACTAGATGAAGACAAGGACAGCATTAAGGCAGGATGGACACATTAGTAGAAAACTGTACCTGTACTGTTTGCAGAGTTGCTCTGTGCCTCATCTGAATACTGGTATGGATACTGCAAAGGTTCATCTGATCCTGGGAAGTACTAAGGGAAATTGAAAAAAAACAAAAACACTCTGAATTCCATTTTATTCCAGCTCAATTTAGCATTTAAAAACCAACACTAGCTGTGCATGAAAGGTAGTTGGCATACTTGCATAAAACTTTAACACCTTCACTTTAATTCTTACAGGTTCTTTTGAATGTGGCCTCCTGTATAAGAGGGAATCTGAAGGTTGAGCATGATAAAATGCATGCATGAAAGACTAACCGTAGTCATACTGTTCCTACTGGCAGCTGGTATGAAGTTCTTTGCTGTGTTTAGTTTCTCCTAACACGTTACTGTGCACTATAACTAAAGACTTCAGCTGTGGTCTCACTTGTCTACGGGATGTTGGCACAGAAATAATTTGTGTTTGTTTTACAGCATCATGCAGCTAATGGACTGGAACTGTTTTTTGGGGCTGCCCTCAACTTGACCAACTGTATAAACTTAAACAAGGTTAACTGCTTATTGTGACATATACTCAGGAGCTATGCAAGTGGTATTTATAGCCCTCCAAATTTAGACAACTTGGCAACTCAAAACTTTATTTTCTCTTTAAAAAATGCAGTAAAACAATTAGTATGCTGCTTTTCTTCTCTGGATGCATTCTTGGGTCAATTCTAAGAGTCTTTGTATGGCGTCTGAAAACCGTTCCACAATGCTTCACTCCAACCAAGCTGAAACGCTGCAGGAAGTATCTTTCTTTTTTTTCATTGAGGAAAGTTAGGAGGAACATGAACAACTTAATATGATTTTTCCTATTGGTCTAGACAAAGGTTCACAGACTGTTCCACTCCTTGTACCATGAATAGATGTGAACCAGCCGACAGCCTAACTAGGGTTGAATGAACATCTTTCCTTAGCTGTGGCTGCTCTACAGGTGGAAGACCACCACGGGTTCATTAAAAGTGCAGATGGCGAGAACAATGGGAGATGACATATTACCTTCATTAGATGAGTCATAATCTTGACTATCTCTTCCATGGAAGGCCGCTGAGAGGGGTCTTTAGACCAGCAGCGAGTCATCAGGCTCTCAATGGGTTTGGGCAAATTCTGAATTAGTGGCGGTCTTGTACCTGAATCCAAACAAATCAAGTTAAAAAAATAACTTTAAGGTTTGAACAAATAGGAAAAAAATCAAACTGTTTACATCCTCAATCCTGAGAACGAGTTAGCAAAAACCCAGTGATACAGATTTAATACTGACAAACATATTTCCAGGTAATGTTTTTGTCTTCATTTACCAATCTGTGCAAGACAATGAACTGCAGGTGATGCTGCACATGTCTATGGCAGTGGCTGACAGCTAGACTATGGCCTTTAGATCCCCCCCACAGACAGACGCACTCATACACAAATTGTGACTCACCGTTGTGAACAGCCCACATAATCCGAAAAGCTGGTCCACCAATTTCATCAAAGGGCTTCCTGCGAGTGATCACTTCCCAGAGAATGATGCCCCAGCTGAAAACATCACACTTCTCGCTATAATTGCTGCCTGCAAATACAGAGGGACCCACAAACGTTTTCAAACAGACAAAACTCTTCTTCTCATACTGATGACTGATAAAATCAATTCTCTGTGGCAAATTTAAGATGATGGAGAAAGATGTGCCAGAGAAATCAGAGCAGCAGAAGAGCTGTTTTTATTTCCTCACTGCTTTCAGAAGGGAGAAGGATGAAAATATGCAAGCAATTTTTACTGATGAACAGCTCCTGTGTTGCTTAATTACAAGGCCTCTGTTGAAGAATAAAAGTCCATATCACAAACCTATTCTAAACTTGCTGTGCTGGTGTGTTTTGATTACTCTTCACACCGATGCAAATTAGTTGTGAAGAGTTCATAGAGAGGCCAGAAGTAAGTTGTTTAATTTGCATTTGAGTTGTGTTTCTCGCCTCCAAAAACAAGATAATGACTAGATGTTATTTCATCTTTTCTCTTGACCCTCTCGCCAGGAACACATCTCTGTGTTTTAGCGATATGTTAGGCTCCTGGCTGAATGAGAACACATTCTACAGTGTAGTGTCCCTGGGGAAATAAAGGCACAAGCACCAAACCATCCATCTTCTCGCCTAGCTTTGGCGACTACCATCCATAAACCAGAAGATTACGACGGCTGAGGATGAATTTACGATTAATGTATCCAGTGCCAAGATGCAATTAAAGTGAAAAGTGTGCCAGCACAAAGTTAGGTGCTAGAAAGAAAACAAACAAATGCCTGAAAGCGTTTGTGGTCATTCAGAGAGAATGGGAAAAAATGAACAAACAGAGATAAATCAGGATGCATTCAGTTCCAAAAAAACCAGGAGGCCAGCAGGGATGCCACTTACACTTACCTTCAAATACCTCTGGGGCCATCCATGCTGCACTTCCTTTGTTGTTGGTCATGTGGGTCTGAATGTCACAAGCTGTTCCAAAGTCACATATCTTTAGCACTGTGCCACCAGCCACTAGAAGCAGACTGGAACAAAGAATGTAGTGAAAAAACAAAGAGAAAGAAATAATGTGAAGCATGAAAATATCTGCTCCACGTTGGTCAGCAAAACTAAAGAGATCCATGTGATGTTGGTTGCTAAACACCCTCTCACAGCCATAGACATTCCTTTCTATAATCATTATTTGGTTCTTTTTACCTTGGTAAACATAACCACATGGCTAACATTACATAAAGAAGTAACTCGGAACGCTGTCAATACTACATGAATGCATAACACAAACACACTACACCTTAGTTTAGAGTTTTATTTACATCTCCCTCTCCTCTGGCAGATGTGTGTCGGCTTCTAATCACTAGACTTCTAAAGCAGAAACACTGACCAAAGGCTGATCTTCGCAGCTGCAATTAGTTGAATGATTTATATTTCCTATTTATAGGACTGGGAATTGACCTAGGATCATTAAATTACTTTTCAAGAAACTGTACCAAATTCACTTGAGAAAAAATACATTTTTCAGTTATCAAATTATATGGTTTTATTGATATTGTACCAGTAAGTCAAAATATGACTTAGGCAATTATGCTATGAGACTAAGGAAATGTAGTTTTATACTTTGGTTTCATTTAGCAAAGTCAATGGTTCTTATATGATAACACGTTTACTACTACTATTTTTCTATTGGTATAAGTATTATTAGTATTCTTTTTTTGTATTCTATAGTACATTATACTTATTTTTTTTTCTTTTTGTATTGTATCTGTTTTCTTCTTGACCTGGAATAAACCTTAAAATAATTTTTCTATTAGTAAATGTTAAAGGAGCAGATTATTTTCTTTTAACAAAAATTAAGTTCCTACTTTATTGCTTCTTTGTGTTGGAAAAAAACAATGTGAAAGAGAGCTAATTTTCACTTTTGCTCAAATGAGAAAATAAAAGAAATATAAGCAGTTCAAATACATATTACAAATTTTGATATTTTTTTGTCTTTAAAATAAAATAAATTTTACTCATTTTCTTCTAGTCCTGTTTTTGATGTGGAACACTGGAAAATCTTGGTCGTCAAAACACGACTTGAAAAGTTAGAAAAGAATTTGTGATTTAATGCTTAGTGATGCAGTAGAATAAGTTAGGTTATCTATGAATGAATCGGTTTTAAACATGTTTAAAGTGCTTTAAAAATATTAGATCTCAAAGATTTGATCAAATAATATCTATCACTAACTGTACAGTGGAGTAGATATACTGAATTCGGAGGCAACATAACTTTTTAGGACCTTTCAATCTTGTGCTCTACTGCAGCCCCCCTTGCTTCCTTGGGAGGATTGTTTGTGGCAGTTTTAGTCCTGGTATCGTGTGTACATGCTTACCTGTTCACTACTGCTCAACAGGGACAACTTGCAAACCTCTGACCACACACTCTATTTAGCAACTTGACATTTTTTAAGCAGCCAAGTCTTTGAATTAAACTAAACATCTTCAGTATTGTATTATGTTTTTTTTTAGGGCTGAAACAATTAATTGTATTAATCGTGATTAATCGATTATTGGAATAATCGTCAACTAATTTAGTAAACGAATAATCATTAACTGTAGTATACAGACTGTAAAACATACTATTTGTTGAAAGATCAACCCACTCAGAACAATAATTAGACCAAAATTCTACAAAATTCTGTACATTTTGCATTTAAGATTGAAAAATCTTATCTGCCTGTAAATATGCTCTATCCAGAACTCCTCAAGTGGCACAGCCTTAGCTTCACCTCGTGCAAATTCTGTAAAAAATCTCCTATTAAGCTCCTTTTGATATCCAATAACTAACTGATTAATCGAAAAAATAGTCAACAGATTATTCGATTAGCAAAATAATATTTAGTTGCAGCCCTACTTTTTTTAATCAACTACATTTTTAATATGAGGCAGAGTTTGACAGCTTCAGGACCTAGAAAGTAAAAGGCTATTTACTTGTCGAGATGAACTTCTAGTGTTCTAGTTCAAGCTACATTTGAAAACAAGCTTATTTGAATATGAAAAAGCTTAACCAGGTAAGCTGTCTGTAAACACCTTCCTTACAAGATCAGAGAGTAAGGCCAAGGCACTTTAGTGATTGTGAAATGATAGACAGCAGTGTGTATAGTGAGCAGGAGCAGCATACTTGGGTGGTTTGAGGTCCCTGTGAATGAGAGCCTTTGGTTTCATGCCATGGAGATAGGCCACACCCTGGGCACACTGAAAACACCAGCTCATGGCATGGGAAGCTGTGTAATAAGGGAGGGGTTCAGCACCATGCAGCACTGTGAACAAGAGAACACTGTCACAAACAACCACCACCATGGATAACAGACTCATAGAATCAGGCAGCAAACTGGGTCCTGTAGGTCATATATCTCAACATTTCAAAAGACTCGGGCTGACTGTCTCCATCTAGAAGCTGTTTCAGCAATAGAAAAGCTAAAACTAGCACATTGGTGTTGATAACAGCATTCACAGTAGAACCAAAGATCACTAAAGCTATGGTCCTAAAATATGGGTCCAATGAGTAACTTTGAGAGAGATTCAGTAACTTTAGAAAAAGAGAGATTATAGAACAGAAACCAAATACAAGCCTAGTAGGCTGTGTTAAATACCTCCAGCTCTAATTAATGCAATGCACACCTTCCAGCTTCTTTAATTAACATAAATCAGCCTGTTTGACTTGACCAGAGACCTGAGCAGAAGCTTTCGTCACTCCGTAAACTCGGTGAATGGTCATTAATGTTCAGTCTGCACTACCAGCGGCTGGTGCTCAGTTTGAGAGCAAACCACTGAAAGTTTATTTGGATTTCAAACAAAGGTCTTGTAAAAAACGGAATGCCTGTGACATAGTGGACTTTACATTTAGATAAAGTATTTGAAATCCTACATTATGTAAAGTTGATATTCATTCTTAACTCAGAAAAGGACATACATGCAAGAAGAAATCAGGAGTTACTTTGTGTGCTTGTCTCTGTCTTTGGTGAAAAGGATAACATACAAATCTTACTTTCAATTTGATTTTTGTTGCTCATATCTTCTCAAGTTCCATTAGAATATATACAACAAGCCCAACCACTACAAGCACTGAAAGTCACTGTGCAATGACGGGTTTGTCAAGGAACCAAACAAGTAACTGATCGTGCATACAGTGAAAGGATCAACTTAAACAGGGCTGTTTCTCATCTCATGGCTGTGGTCTTTATGCCAAAGACAGTGTAACAGAAGCCACCACACGTTGCATAATGTACTGTTCTCCAGAACAGTATCTGGACTAACCATTGTACAATGATCCACCTTCAGCATATTCCATCACGAGGCAGACCTAAAGGGAGAGAAGACCAGAGAAAACCCTCTTCAAATAAGCCAGACAGAAGCTGCATAGTGTGCAGTAAAACCTTACTTAACTTACCGGGTTTTTACAAGAACCATACAACTTCACAATGTTGTGGTGGTTCACACGTGAAAGCTGTCTGAGCTGGAGACAAAGAAGAAGCATCATAGATCATTCTCTCTGCAATAACATCTGAACTGCTTACAGGCAAAATAAATATATCCTGTTAAAATGGCCCCAGGCAGAAAATATCAGCTGGCAATATTTGCTGCTCTGAAATGATGAGTCACATGTTAAAAACAGTTGACTAATGAAAGACAATAACAAGTTTAGCCTTTATAGTTATAGTGCATCCAGAAAGTATTTACAGCGCTGCACTTTTTCCACATATAGTTA
This sequence comes from Characodon lateralis, assembly GCA_036250325.1. Classification (NCBI taxonomy): domain Eukaryota; kingdom Metazoa; phylum Chordata; class Actinopteri; order Cyprinodontiformes; family Goodeidae; genus Characodon; species Characodon lateralis. The sequence goes on from JAHUTJ010074584.1 coordinate 13,695, forward strand.
TGTTACAGTCTTATTCCAAATGGCTTCAAATGAATCTCTTTCCTCAAAATTCTACACACAATACCCCATTAAGAGAATGTGACAGAGGTTTGTTTGAGACTGTTGCACATTCATTACAAATAGAAAACTAGTAGTACGTACGACCGGGGCTGAGTAGGGACCATTTGTGACATGAAAAGACTGCTGTTCACTGATTGGCCATGGGACCAGGAGGAATGAGAAGGATATTACCGAGGTAGTGCAGGGATAAGTTAAGAAAACTCAAGAGCAAATACAATAATATTAAGGACCACAATGGCCACAGTGGATCACACCGAAATATAATTTTACTATTTACAAATGATATGCCTATTATACCTATGCCTGAAGGCTGAAAGAAGAGAAAAAGGATACATCAACAGATGGGGCGATGCATTTAAAAACATCTAACATCAGAAGATCAAACAAAAACAAATCCACTGTTTAGACACACAAAACAGTACCACCATAAAACAGCATGTTTGGTTCGGACATTTAAGGATGGTCTTTGGGCAAACCACCGGCTGCAGTAGGAGGGAGCAGGCAGGGAGAAGCTGCCAGTAATCAGACTGCCTACATCAGTTCAAACGATAGGAAAACCTTGCTCAATCCACAGAGAACAAATATCCAATATCCAACTTAAAACTAACTTCACCGTGGTCAAACGTTGACAGTTTTGCGCTTTAATCTTTAACCTCATAATGGCTGGGACAAAAACTTCAAAATTGTAACTTCTTCAGGCAAACTTTGGAGCTTTACCATCCAGACAGCAGCGTTTGTCCTCTCTGCTTCTCCTTCCTCCAAACATGACATCTGGCATTCACAAAGAGTTCAATCATTGTCTTATCAGACCAGACAATTGTGTTTCTCATGGTCTGAGAGTTCTTCAGGCACCTTCTGACAAACTCCAGACGGGCCGCCATGTGCCTTTTAGGAGTGACTTTCGTCTGGCCACTATACCATACAGACATGATTGGTGGATTGCTGCAGAGATGGTGGTCCTTCTGGAAGGTTCTCCTGTCAGATCTAAAACAATTCCTTTTGACTGGATGCTTGGTGTTTGTGCTCTGTCAGACAACTGTCGGACCTTACATAGACAGTACCTTTCTTAATCATGTCCAATCAACTGAATTTACCACAGATGGACTCCATTTAAGCTGTAGAAGCATCTTAAGGATGAACAGTGGAAACAGTATGCACCTCAGCTCAATTTTGAACTTCATGGAAAAAGCTGTGAATACTGTGAATTTAAATGTTTTTTTTGTTTTCTATTTATACTAAATGTGCAACAATTTGAAATAAACGCCTTTCACATTGTTATAATAGGGTGATGTGTGTTGAATTTTGAGGAAAGAGATTAATTTAAAATCATTTGGAATAAGGCTGTAACATAACTAATTGTGGAATAAGTGCAGCGCTGTAAATACTTTCTGGACGCACTGTAAAACATGGTGCTGTAGCACAAACTGGTGTTAGAAGATAAAATTAAACATTTGATTGACTATATTTTATGAATGGTCATCTCCAGGTCAGGACAATTTAAAAAAGGGTGACAACAGAGTCAACTGGATTTTAAAATGTAGAGTCCTTATCAAGTATTACCCATAGCTTTTAATAATGTTCATTAGCTTAAAAGTAACGCACTGACATCTGCAGTGGCGATGCCACTAAATAAAGTACATACGTTAAAAAAAAACGGCCCAACCACTGTTTAGCAGCAATACTGCAATCAAGCAGAGTGGAGAATATTGCTGCAACATGGCTTTAACTGGAGCTCCAGTGATTTAAACTTGAAACCATGTTGTATCTATGTTAGACTCTTAAACTAAGAAAGGAAGTTGTTCTTGTGTTGCCCTGTTGTGTAGATGAAGTCGACAAATAAAAACACTGCTAGTCAAGCTGGCCGGCAACACACAGGCATATGAGAAGCTTCACGGGACTTTTAAAGTGCTGCAGTTGGCAGCAGTCTATGGGTGGGTTACTTTTTTGTTTTAGCAAAAATATTCGCTCATCTTGTTCTTCTAAAGCAACAACTGTCGCGTGTGCGGGTAAGTTTAAATGTGTTGTTTGTTTTTTTAACTCCTCTTATGCTGCTGCCATTCCCAGAGTGTGGCAGCTTTACTTTCTTATCAGTTTATCTTGTTTATAGGAGAGTGACTGCAGTGAGTGGAATTTTCTGATATTATTCCATGTTTTCACACTCATTTGCCAAAGTATTGATACATTCTGGAATTAACTTGCTCATTTTTCAAAAGGATAAAAAGGCTTAAAAGTGTCTTTACAGAAACAATACCTGCAAGAGGCGTAAGCAGAGTTTATGAAAAAAAGAATTTTGTGGCATTTACAATACTTGTAAAGTTATTTTAGTGGCGGTCAGGGAGTGAATAGTTAATACAAAAGCAGCACAAGCTAATACTCAGCAAAAAATGTGAACATGGGGCATGTTCCTAACAGTTATAATATTGGGCTGAGGCAGATGGTCACACAAAAAGAAGCAAAAACATCCCTGAGTAGATTGCCTGTGATTCATTGAGAACCAAAGTTTCCTTCTTTTGAAGCTCCATGCACATCTCAGAATCTTCAGCTGAAAGTCAGTCAGTATGCTAAAGACTAGAGAGATGCCGCAAAGGGAACACCAGCCGGAAAAAGGAACATAGATAGCAGTAGCAGTGTATGCTTAACAGAAGAAAATAAAGAGCAGACTGGATATTATGGAGATTCTGTGACGTATGGAGCAAAATATACCATTGCTTTTCCAGTGTTACGAGAACATCTTTGGTGCAGTTGTCAGCTATAAAGTTATGACAAATTAGAAAGCATTAAATGCTCCAAATTATGTGGCACTGATACAACATCAATAACCTGACAAGGCAGATCATATTAGCATATGCCCTTGTATTTTCAATGAGTGTCTAACAGTGCTACAGAACAGTGGTCTGACTTCAGTGCCCTGAAGTCAGAACTTCAAGGTAAAAACTCCAGAGATTTCAGACCACTTACTGGTGTAAACTATTTAATAGCACTCCTGGCAATTTCTCCTAGGATTGTTACAATACTAAACTTTCAAACTCGATACCAATACTAAGAAAGACACTTGACACTCAATACCATTTTCAATACTACTGCAACATCTTTTGAAGGCACAGGGTTCTTTCTAGCTAAGACCAAAAATATGATTAATTACAATATGACCATATTTCAACTTCCTTAATTAGAGGAAACCCAATAGGTAGTGCACAATTCAGCCCTTATTTAAAAACAAATATCTAATTTAAAACTTTTACTTCCCTGGTTGTTGGAACAGAAGACAAGATAACACTTAGTTTCTATTAATATCCATTAGGGATGTACCTTTGATTTAGTCGCGCAGTTATTTTATATTATTATAATGGCGTATTTTTAAGCCATTCTAATGAAGCAACACAGCTGCACAGTGGCGCAGTTGGTAGCACTGTTGCCTTGCAACAAGAAGGTCCTGGGTTTGATTCCCGGCCAGGGTTCTTTCTGCATGGAGTTTGCATGTTCTACCCGTGCATGCGTGAGTTGGTTCTCACCGGCTTCCTCCCACAGTCCAAAAACATGCCTGTTAGGTTAATTGGACCCTCTAAATTGCCCTTAGGTGTGTGCATGGTTGTTTGTGTGTTGCCCTGCGATGGACTGGCAACCTGTCCAGGGTGTACCCTGCCTCCAGCCCATAGACTGCTGGAGATAGGCACCAGCTTCCCCGCAACCCCCTACAGAATAAGCGGTAGAAAATGACTGACATGATGACTGCTTAGTGTTTCACTGTGTGCTTTCATCGGCCTGTTAATTTAATGTTGATATAAATCATTTTACAGCAGGACAAATAAAGGATGTATAAATTGTGTTTTAAAAACAACCATGGATATGGTGCATACAAAACATATTAGTGTGAACACGGATTTTCTCCAGGGTTAGGGCAAATGTATTCAGCATGTCTGTACAGTTTCTGTCTTTCAGGTAAATATGCACATTTTTCTCTAGCGACCAACAACAGCAGCAGGGTTGGTAGCTATGGGTTTCTACTTCTGCTCTAATGGTCGACCTTAATCTGGCTCCACTGCCTGATGATATTATTAGCCACATTAGCCCTCAATGTCTTTACAACTAACCGGAGAAGTAATGGAGGTGGGGGTAGCATCTTTAAATAATTTTGTTTTTTACTATCGATCATATCAAAATATCGATTATTTTGACAACCCTAGTAACTGTCGCACTATGGCACACATTTCTAATATGGAAGATATTCCTATTGTGTTTGAACACATACAAATCTGAACTACAGTGGGGAGAACAAATATTTGATACCCTGCTGATTTGTCAGGTTTTCCCACTTGCAAAGCATGTAGAAGTTTTTAATTTGTATTATAGGTTCTCTTCAACTGTGAGTAACTGAATCTAAAACAAAAATCCAGAAAATCCCATTGTGGGATTTTTTAGTAATTAATTAGCATTTTATTGCCACTGTTTGCAATTCCAGATATCAGACATTTCCTGTAGTTCTTGACAAGGTTTGCAAACACTGCAGCAGGGATTCTGGACCACTCCTCCATACAGATCTTCTCCAGATCCTTCAGGTTTCGGGGCCGTCGCTGGGCTATACGGAATTTCAGCTTCCTCCAAAGATTTTTGATTGGGTTCATGTCTGTAGACTTGCTTGGCCACTCCAGGACACTGAGATGCTTCTTAGAAAGCCACTCCTTAGTTGCCCTGGCTGTGTACTTCGGGTTGTTGTCATGCTGGAAGACCCAGCCATGACCCATCTTCAATGCCCTTACTGAGGGAAGGAGGTTGTTGGCTAATATCTCCTGAAACATGGCCCAATCCATCCTCCCCTCAATACGGTGCAGTCGTCCCGGCCCCTTTTGCAGAAAAGCATCCCCAAAGATTGATGTTTCCACCTCCCTGCTTCACAGTAGGGATGGTGTTCTTGAGGTGTTACTCATCCTTCTTCTTCCTCCAAACACGGTGAGTAGAATTTAGACCAAATAGTTCTACTTTTGACTCATCAGACCACATGAGCTTCTCCCATTCCTCCTCTGGATCATCCAGATGGTCATTGGCAAACTTCAGACGATCCTGGACATGCGCTGGCTTGAGCAGGGGCACCTTGCGTGCTCTGCAGGATTTTAATTCAAAGCAGCATAGTGTATTACTAATGATCTTCTTTGAGACTGTGGTACCAGCTCTCTTTAAGTCATTGACTAGGTCCTGCCGCATAGTTCTGGACTGATCCCTCACCTTCCTCATGATCATTGATGCCCCACGAGGTGAGATCTTGCATGGAGCCTCAGACCGAGGAAGATTGACCACCATCGTGAACCTCCTCCATTTTCTTGTAATTGCTCCAACAGTTGTTGCCTTCTCACCAAGCTGCTTGGCTATTTTCCTGTAGCCCATCCCAGCCTTGTGCAGGTCTACTATTTTATCCCTGATGTCCTTACACAGCTCTCTGGTCTTGGCCATTGTGGAGAGGTTGGAGTTTGTTTGACTGAATGTGTGGACAGGTGTCTTTGATACAGATAATGAGTTCAAACAGGTGCAGTTAATACAGGTAATGAGTGGAGAACAGGAGAGCTTCTTAAAGAAGAACTAACAGCCCTGTGAGAGCAGCATCCTTACTTGTGTTTAGGTGATCAAATACTCATGTCATGGAATAAAATGCAAATTAATTACTTAAAAATCACACAATGTGATTTTCTGGATGTTTGTTTTAGATTCTGTCACTCAAAGTTTAAGAGTACCTATGATAAAAAATAAAGACTTCTACTCCCCACTGTACATTGCATTGGCTCATATTTCTACTAGACGTTAGCACCAGAACAGCTAGCAAATCCCACCAGTTTTCCAACTTGAAAGTAGAAAGCACTCCACTTGAGTGTCACCATTTGTAGATACAAGCTTTGACATTTTGGCTCTATGTCCTTCAGGAATTAAAAGATATTTTACTGATGGATACATAACAAAAACCACATCAGACCTTCAGGGGTCCAGCAGAGTTCAGGTAAGAGTCAAAGGTGATCTAGTGGCAAACCAGAAAACCCTATGGATGCTGCCGTGATTACTATGATAACACATAATATAGTACACATTTATGTTTTAAACCTAAACCAACTGATCAAAAATCAGGATTTACATCTTGGCAGTGTTGCTACTGTACGTGATACAGTGCTGTAAGTAAAGGTGAACAGTACCTCAACAGTAAACGCTTTCCTCTCTGATTCACTCTCAATGGTCTTGATTGCAACATCTTTGCCTTTCCACTTGGCTTTGCAGACAACCCCAAAAGCTCCTCTTCCCACCACCTACTCAGATAATTAACAACAAAGTGATTACCAATCAGGATCAAAGTAATACTACATTAAGGAAAAGCCATGTTCTATGGACGCAACCCACCTCTTCAACTTCAATATCCTCATAATTTATTTCTTCAAACGGATATCCAGGTGGTGTTTCCAGCATATCAGAGGGTGGCAACGTTTGAGACATTACTAGCTAAAATAAGCTAGCAAACTACTGAAACAAAGAGACATTTGGAAGATAGAGACAATGTTTATAACAACTTGTAATTCCCATAAATTAGGAATAGAAGGGTGTAGCCGAATTCAACAAATCAAGAATAAAAATGGCACAATCGTTTGGTTATAATGTTATTAAAAAATGTCTAATTTAATGAATAATTGGGTGAACCATGTTTCTAACACATAGTTGCAAGCTGTCAGAACGGAATAATGACAGCAGCTACTCAGCAGAGCTAACAAAATCAGTCCCTTAAAAAAAAAAAAATCTCACCATACTCATAAAGCAAAACTTTGGCTTTCTAGTCGTTAATTCGACAATGCAAATCTTACATTATCAATGTAGAGCAGAATGAACCACGACTTTGCCTTCGACAAACTACAGTCCCAGGTAAAAACAGGTTATTCTACCAAGGCCTACATGTGAAAGCTAGCCATCTTACGTTAGCCTCCTAGCCTGGTAGCTGCTGTTAGCTATGGGGATTTGAACAATCCAACCCTTCGTTATAGATGTGTCAGCAGTGACATGGGGATGTTCTCTACCACTCCTGTTCTGGAAGCCGAAGAATACCGTCCATGTTTAGGAAACGCTTCTCCCTGACCACTGGACAAACAACTTTTTTCAACTCGTCAAGCTGCTTCTCTCGGTGTTATTCTTCGCCGAAGCTTAGCAGCTCCATCAGGAAGTGTGTGCACACAGCAATTCTGTCCCCTGAACACTAAAAGGCTGACATTTTCTCGCTGTCTTCCTAAAAACAACAATAATAGTAATAATAGTAAATAATAATAATAATAATAATAATGATATAAGTAAAAGCCCAAGATCTAGGCAATGGAAATATTTTTCAACAGCAGTAATAATAAACTTGGTGAACTGTTTTAGTTTTAGTAAGAAGCTAAACTTATATAATAGTAAGTTTTACTAAATTTCTTTCCCTTCATTCCTTACCATCATTTACGTAAACAATTTCTACTCAAATAATATCAGAAGTCCTTGAATAATAGTGCCCTTCTTCAATGCGGAACCAGACTTTGACTCTAACAAAAAGAACAGAAGAAAATCCTGAAGTAAAACACACTACATCAAGGTAATTTAAAGTCTATTCTACCTAAACATTTTAGCACAATGGCAATCAGTGGCTTTAACCCATAACAGCTATGAAAAAAGTCTGAGATTGATGTTGTTTTGCTCTGATTCGACTGTTTTTAATGACATTCTGGAATCTGCTGTTGGGAGGAGGTGGGAGGAGATTACTCTGTAAGAGGAGGATATGCTCAGGGGATGTAATCTACCTATTTGACCTGGTACAGTGGAAACACAGATAAAAAAAAAAGGTCCCAGCTGAATAAAAAGGTTTCCAGAAAGTTAAGTTCCAGAGAAATCTTTCAGAAATAAGCATGAAGAAATCTGCCACAAAAACGGCCCAGGTAGTGTTTGGAATTAAAGGTGAAGCCTTTTTAGCTTTTACTAAGGCAAAACAGGGCATGATATTATGTGCCATTGGATAATGTTTTCAAAAAACCAGTCCAGTAAAAGCTAATGAAGTCCACTCTGCCTTATTAATTATTCAGATATTAAGTAGCCTTTTTATACATTCTAAATTATTTTGTAGTTCAGGATTCTGTTTAGACACTAATCCGAGGGAATTCTTAGCCTCGGTCAACACTGACCCAAACCACACTATGAAAGTATTAAATACACAGTATGTAAGGGTTGGAGTGACCAAGCAACCGTATCAACTACTTTTATTTTGTATATATCTGTACTTTCATATTTTGCTCATTCTTCTGCATGCAGGACATGCATTTAAGCACTGAAGTACTTTAAAACCACAATTCCTACAACTTGTGGGATAACCTTCTAACACTCCATGCCCAACCCCTCCATGATTGGGCTTGTTACACATATATAATATCAGAGTTACATTTATAGGGGTGGGGTGGTTGTTTTATAAACATAGCAGTTGATGAATGTTAATTACATGCTCCTCACACAGGGAGTAATAAAGCAAGTTCCCAGTGGAGCCTTTCCAAACCACTAGGCAAGCACAACTCATACTAATGAGCATGAACTAATTTGTTGTGATATTGAACAGAGGGTTGTTAATAGCGAGAGCCATCCCTCTCCCATGGAATAATTATTCTAATCGCTTATTTCAAAGGTGATTAAAATACTTTCACCTGGAAATTTTTCTGTGACTACCTGCACTGGCATGTGGTTTGAGACCTGTGCTCAAAAAGACATCACATGCTGGTAGAAATCTGAAAATAAGACCATATGGACCACTGCCTCTAAGTTCTGTTGAGGTAAAATAATTCTACCACTAATAACACACGACTTCAACCTCACCCACTCCAGATGTCGTGAGAAAGAACAGAGAGAGCAGAAAATTAAGATTAACACAAGTTTAATTTGATATATAAGTCCAATGATTTCCAATGCATACATGAATACAAAAGAATAATACAAAGAAGAAAGATTACCTAAGGCCTTAGGGAGAGACTCGGGTCAGCAAAGCTAGGCTGTTTTCTCCGAGTGGTCTGTCTCACTGTCAGTGTTAAAGCTTTTTATACCTTTAACAAACTTCAAAGCTGACTGCTGAAACCTCCCCTCCAGGAATTATTTACGAAGCCACAGGTCCCTAATGACGCCGCTGTAAATCAGCCACCCCCCATGGGAGTACTTTATTATCTATACCATGCCCAACAGCCAGCATTTTACTGCTTACAGCTGCTGGCAAACATCCTGTCCTGAGGTTGACCCTTCTTTCAGCCTGAAGCCTGTTGTGACCTCTCCCCTGCTGTGACCCCTCTCCCCGTGGTCCTAGGTTCACAATACATGATATATTTCAGTTTTATGCATACCCATGCAAACTGAACACATAGTATGAAACTAAATCATTTTAATTCTCAACAGTTCATTTCACCTTTGGTTCTTAGGAAACTCTCACCATTTGGCATCAAGCCACATCATGACTGAACTGAAGAAGAGAAAGCATGTAAACCTGGCCATCACTGAACATGCCAAATGAAAGTGAAGAGATCATGCCATGAATGAGACAGAACAGGCATGATCAACCCAAGAATAAACCTGATCTTACCAACATCTATAAGCCTATTTCAGCTAAAAAAAAAATAATGTAAAGATATGGTTCTCATGGCGTGTTGTTTTGTTGCTGTTGGACAAAACAAAGAGTCTACTGAAGAATGACCTACTTCAGTAAGCTGCGCTCTCACGCCTTCACCAGCTAGATGTAGGCTGTGATTTACCTTTACTGTTATACTGTAAATGTATTATCTAGTAATATCACCATTATCTAATTATCCAAAAAAGGCAATATTGAACTTATTATGGATTTTTCCCTATGTTGTGGCTATGAAATAGTTGTACGGCCAATCGTCCGGATTTGCGCTAAACACACTAACATAACTAGTACATATGGATCCACCTTGTTGATGACCGTAATTTTCTTGAGGTACGTGACCTTATCCGGAAGCTGTAATAACTCTAGATACTTATCCATACAAGAGTAAATCTAAAAAGCGATCACACCCTATACATATTCAGGTTTTCATGATGTAAAAAAATAATACATCAGAAGTTTTCAAACCGTTTTCCATCTTTCATGTGACATTTATCCCACACAGTAAAATTAAAAACAATCCATGGGCAACATTCAAAAACAAAAATATATTTGTTCCAAATATCTGCTTGAATCAATGTATGACTTCTGGTTGTTCATGATGTAGTAGTTTGGTAAGAATATGTTATTAGGAGTCATTTTAAAACATAGTGTGTTTCAGAAAAAGCTTGAAGAAGGCTCTGTTGAACTGGCATTTTTGTTCAGTGTGAACACACAGGCTCTCTCTGATGTCTTCTTCAGAGCTGGAGGTGGTGTGTTTTATGTCCACATGGTGTTGCTGTCGTACTTCTAATAGCTGGTTTCACCCTCCTGTAGATCTGCTGGTGATCAGTCACCATTCCGTCTTTCTCTCCACTTAGATGAGGCCAGTATATTTCATCTGTTTGTGTGCCTCTGTACAAGGAAATTCTTTACAATTAGCATGCATTCATTTATATTCTTATGTCAGCATCAGCACTCTCCTGCATAGAAAATAATCTGTTTGTTCAGCTAAGTCACATGATTGATTACAGCTCACTTGTGCAGCTGATGAACATTTGTCTTGTGTTTATGGCTTTTAAGAGCTGAAGGTTGGTATTATGGATATTACTGCCCCTTACAAGACTTACAGTGTTTAATTGTATTGGAGAGGAAAAGACTACTCTCTGCAACCATACTTAAATCAAAATTCTATATGAAGAAATTGCTACACCTGAAAAGCTGAAATTTACCTGCATTTTAAATCTCCACACTATGAAATGGATTACATGAAACACAACATGCTTATTGTTAGTAATCAGAGAAAATACTTCTAGAGCATCCACTGTGCTATATTGTACATGTACAGTATAGCACAGTAGACACTCCAAACCCAAGCATAAACAAATACATAAACCAAACTACCATCATGCTCTTTCTCATGTTTGCTTATTCTGACACAGGAAGCTGCTGCCAGTTGAAGTTGGCAGGGGCTGCACCAACGGATGCAGCTAGCAAAGAGTGACCTTTCCACAATGTTCCACCAATGTAACATACTTAATAAGTGGTAAAGGGAAGGTGAGCTGCAGCCTGACCAAATGGCCTTAGTGGTGAAGCTCAGCTTTGTTTGTCATTTGGGACAATGCGCCTTATAAGATCCGAAAGTGCCTGACCTTTTGTATGTGATCACCAATAGTAGCTGTTGGTCAACTTTCTCATCAGGGAGGTTTCATGCACATGAAATCTCTCTGGTAGGTTATAAGTTGATCGGAAAATTCTGAGTACCTTCATTATAATTTGAGCAAGAAAGGTATTGAACTAATCTAACATAATGAATAATGCATCATTTGTGTAGCAACATTTTTGTGTGACATATGTAATGGGAATTAACTATTTGAACAAAGGACTGTGTGTAACTTAACATGCATGACAACATGCCAGAGAACAAACAATAGTGTATCCCTCCAAATCCCAACAATCATAGCATTTTACACCTAAGTATGAATTAAACCCATTGGCTGAGGGAGCTCCCTCCCTACAGAGGTGTCCCTCGGTCAGAGTGACATCATAGAGCTATAAAAGTACAGCACAGAGAGAAGAACTAGCATTTTGGTGATATTTCTCACGTCAGGAAGTGCAGCGTGCTGCATGCAGAAACCTAGCTAGATAATTGTCCCGAACTTGCTGGCCATTTGAAAGAAGTCCCCCTCTTTGAAGAACTTTGGATCCAAACCAGAGACCAGCTTATTACATGCCTGAAGAAAGAAGACTTCAACCCAGAACTTCAAAAGGAAAACCTCTCTTTCTCTGCAGTCCGGGAAACGAATTGAGCTCAGCTGTTTGTGTATTCAGCACTCGTATAACTAACTGCAGAACAAAGACCTGACCCTGGATCCTTAAATGAGATGTGCCTTTCTCCCATCCACATAATGTTTCCCTGCTGCACGAGATATGAGGTGCTCTAGAACCACAGACAGATTGGTATCCTGGTCCATTCAGCTCCAGCCAGTCTACCAGGACTTTGTTCCCGAGGAACCACGTGTTTCAATCGCTCCACATGTACTTTTATATATCATTAATACAAATATTAATGTATGTATTGTATAAATTTGTTTTAACTTTAAAACATAACCCAAAACAAGTAACTAGCATTAAGGCTTAGAGGCCTTGATACTAGTTATGTCTTGTTTTTTTTTAAGTGCCTGACCACATGCACAACACTCTCAGGAGATGGAAAGATTTTAAAAGGTTTATTGAATACAATAATTAAATGGTTAAAGAGATCTGGTCCTGACCGGGTTCTTCACAGGGGAAATGGACTGGAGGGGAATGAGCAGACTCTGGGGGTTAGGTCCGAGTGTGTGTGAGATGGAGATAAAGGGCAGAGAAACAGGAGATGTCAGAGGATCTTGACTTAAGTGTCAGATGGCAAACTAGTTGCACAGAGGAGAGGGAAATGAGGAGCCTTGAAGTTGCAGGCTGTGAAAGGAAACTATCCAGGAGTTCCTGTTAGGAGGTACAGGGGTTGGACAATGAAACTGAAACACCTGTCATTTTAGTTTGGGAGGTTTCATGGCTAAATCGGACCAGTCCGGTAGCCAGCTGGATTGCACATTGTACCAGTAAGAGCAGAGTGTGAAGGTTCAATTAGCAGGGTAAGAGCACAGTTTTGCTCAAAATATTGAAATGCACACAACATTATGGGTGACATACCAGAGTTCAAAAGAGGACA
>JAHUTJ010074585.1:0-26571 GCA_036250325.1 Characodon lateralis
CCCCCCCCCCCCCCCCCCCCCCCCCCCCCCCCCCCCCCCCCCCCCCCCCCCCCCCCCCCCCCCCCCCCCCCCCCCCCCCCCCCAGAGTCGGCCACTTTAGTCAGCGCTAACCAATAGGGAAACGTGTTACAGCGTTCGTCTTTAGGCCCCGTCCAGGATGTTCATGTTTCCAGAACTCAAAATTCGTTGAGTTCAACCAAAAACAAAGAGCGTCAAAACCAGAAGAGCGAGACTCGTAACCAAAGATTTTTGACATGCGCAAATAAAAGTTTATGTTTTGCAAATAACTTTTTTCTCATCGTGAGAAAAAATGAGTCACTTTAATCAAAAACAGTTTTTCCAAACAAATTTTTTTTCTCCCCAAAATAAAATATTCCATTTAAAAAAAAATCGTTACAACTCTGAAAGTTTCGATCACAACTTCATATTTTTTGATTGAGATTACTTTTTTTTGATTGAAAGTAATTTTTTGTTTGATTGAATAATATTGAGACAAATTTACCTCCATACCTATTGAAGTGGAACTGCAATGCTTTGGTTTAAATTTGTTGTTATTTTAGTTCCTCAGGCGTTCATTTTACTCATTTTTTAAGCTTCTTTTTGGACTGTCTCGTTTTGCTGCGGTCTCTTTAAATACAATTGAGGCACTTCACCTCAAAACCAACAAACAACAGCAATGGTTGATTAACAGGCTTTTGCTGAGCTGCAATAATCTAAATCAGGTGTGTTAAAGCAGGGAAATGTCAGGACCTTGCGAGGACTGACTTTGAACACCCCTGCCCTAGTAGGCTACATGAAAAATGAAAATTCCTCAACAATAGCAGAGAAAAGTTAAGGAATTCACAGTAGTAACAAAAACTGTAATCCCATTACTAATGTTACTGACAATATTTGAATACAACTTTTAAACAAGACCCCAACATAGTTAACGAGTTTGATAATGCTAGCATCAAGAAAATCACCGAATGCATGTGGATCATGTGTTTCCCAAGGCAAAAAGGGCAACCAAACAGATTGCAAAACTGTTTAGTATTGTTATTCAAAACACATAATAAGGTGATGTCCTTAAGGAGCTAAAAGCGATCATTAGCAGGAGGCACGAAGCTGTGCCATCAAAACAACAGCCAGTTATATATACCTCTTTGCTCTGTCTGTCGCTTCCATAGACAGAAGGAACTGACCCCTCAGACAGATGGAGTCTTTTGGCTAATCCTCTTTCATACTGGCCGAGGTTGCTGAAACACTCCTCCCCGAAGTGCTTCGCGCAAACGAAGAGGACTTTCCCCACTGATGATGGCATGTTTCCATGAAAAATAAAATTTAACTTGGCACTCAGAAGGGGTTCTGACCCTAGGGGACAGTGTAATGACTGGTATGGGTTAATACAGCCGACAACAGAACATTTAGATTTTTCCGCTTGCTGCTTCGGCATCCTTCAATTTAAACTACACAAACACTTCGAGAAACAAAATGGCGGATTCGCTGGATTGGTTAGCCGGTGGTCCATGACCATCTTTAAAAGATCCACTGAAAGTTTTGTGACATAATAGAGAACAAAACGTAATAAAAAAAACCTGAAAAATCTGAACAGACTGACCAAATATGATCCATCTAAATAAATCATTGCAGGATCTGGAGTGACTAAATTCAAATTTTCTAGACTTTCAGAGACTGCCAATACACAAAAAATGTGTTTAAGAACTAAAAAAGTGGATTTTGCATATGTCCCCTTTAAGTGAATCTCTGCAGTCTTTAATCTAATAAAAAAAAATGCAGATTAGATGGCATCAACTGGACATAGTCCTTAGTTATAGCAGGGTAGAGCTGTGATGTCACTGTGTAGCTTTTATATCAGAAAGGCACAATATCTTCAGAGAATGTCATCCTCACTTACCAGGTAAAATTGGATTTTTACTCGGGTGGAGGGGTGGTTGTGGAGTAGAAATGCTGCTCCTCCTCATAAAAATGACTCAGTTGAGCTAGTTTGGGCATTTGGCCAGAATGCCTATTGGGCACCTCTCTCTGAGGGTTTTTTTAGGACACACTGGGAGGAGACCCTGTGGCAGATCCAGGACCAGTTGGCTTAGGAAATAGTTGGTATCCCCCAGAATGAGCTGAAACGTTTCACTGGGAGAACTTTCTGGGGTGCTCTCCTAAACCTGTGAACCCTACAACCCAATCTGGGATAAACTGACAACAATGGATGCTTGTTTGGGTCAAATATTTCAAACCAAATACCCCAAAACATAAAGATGATACCAACAGCCTTTAGCTGGGTCTGCACTGACAAAACCTTTCGTCATAAAAGAAAATCTCTGGTTATATGTTTGATTTGTGTCAGGCTCAGTGAAAAAAAAAAAAAAAGACAAATTACATCAAATGTTAAGCAACATCAGGGGTTTTCCTAAATCTGATTCAAGTCCACTTTTGCCCAATCATAGGTATTTCTGCTGCTGTCTCTTTCCCTCATTCTCCTCCTAGTCCAGTCATTGTTGGACTGATATTTCTGTCAACAAGTCATGTAGTCTGGCATCTTCCATCCTGGACTGTTTGGTTTATGCTTTTGAGTGGAAAAGTCTGTCGAGGAAAAGGAAAAATAGCGAGATGACAGTGACCGAGACATTTGGATTTTGAGACAGATGTTTTTAGAATTTGAACGGAAGATTATGTCAGTAATCTCTACCAGTCATGGGAATAAGACAGAGAGAGAGAAAGGGATTGACTTAATTCAGGCAGTGAGGCATAGATAAACTCAACTCTGAGGTTATTGAATGGCACCGTATGAGGACAGTAATTAAAAATGTAGTTTAAGAGGTTGGATAATTCAGCAGTTATGCAACTGCAACCATATGGATAGTAACAGGTTCCTTTAACATTAATCAAAAAAGACCAATGTTTGAAGTAGTATGTAATCACAGCATTTTACTTTTGTAATAAATATTGAAAACTTTTTATAAACTTATATATAATTAGTGCCCTCTGACTGAACAACAATTTAGCTAAGAACGTTTTAGGACACTATTGTACCAATGGCAATGAACAGAATGATTGCAAACTTTTCTTAAATATGTTATGTCTTTGCATTTTATTTAACATTAAGTAAAAAAAAACAAATTTTCATTTTTAGTAGAATTTAATTGTTTCCATTTATTGAATATATTACAAAGGAACATCCAGGACCAAGACTACTTTCCATATTAATCACATAAACATCAAACATGTAAATTTTGCCCCATGGTTAAAGTGAAAATGGTCAGATACTAATTAAACTACAGTAATGAAGCGACATTGCATGTTGGTCAGGGTTCACAAAGGATAACAATAACTATTATTATTATTACTGAAGTGAATACATCCACACACCAAAACAAATCGTCATACTACCCTTTTTTATTTGCACTAAATACTGGCTGCATCAGAAATTCATAATAAATAAATGTATTTTATCTGCTGTAGTCACTGTAAAAAAATTTGTTTAAGTCTCAGATGGGTCCAGAGATTTCTCTGTCCCCCAAAATGTAGATTGGACAAACAGCAGTTTATAGATACCTGTTGTAAAGCATAGTGCATTTTTGTTTTTGCAGTCAAAGTAATGTCCTTGCATTACCTCCCGTTTCACAGTTTTTAAGTGTATCCTTAATTTTACTACAAACAACTCAGACAGCACACATGGACAGGTAACAAATATGAAACCAAGCAGGAGATTACGTTTCAATATTTTTCAAGGGGCATTATATACACTTATATGTTCACAATGTGTGAGGATACCATCAGGTGCCACTGCATTTACAGAATGATCTGAACCAGAGCGAGATGAATCATTCAGGTAGAAAACTTATTTTATAGGCTCATACTGAATCAAACGGAGGGCGTCTTCATTGTCCAACAATCCCTGGACGAACTCTCCCTCTGCAACTCGGTCTAGAAAAGATTAAATTAATTGCAGAACATACAGTTATACCAAGATTTATGCTTACTTCATTGCTTAAACATAGCTATATACACATATAATTTAGAATTAAATGTAAAATGTATTTAATAGGAAATAAATGATTTAAAAGGATATTAATTTAAATTGTTCTGGTCAAACTAGAATGGAGATTTCACATATATGTGAAAAAATTTTGAAATGTTGGCAGTTTTTAAAATCTTTCACGGAATTATAACCATTGTTAGAAAGAGACAGATTTCTGGCTTCAGTTACAGACATGTAACTCTTGCGGTTTTTGGTACGAGTCTGTTTCCCAGGGCGATATTAGAAAGGGGTGTCACAGGGATCCTAACTTCCCTTATTTGCAATTGAAAGTAGAGAGACTAGTTTACATGGTCTCCTTTTCCCATGTTAATTTCCTGAGGGTAGCAGAATGTGGGGCTGCCCCAGGGCGTTGTTCATGTGAAAATCACCACTGGTCATGGGCAGTTATAAGCATTACATTGCTTTAAGGTCCACATTGAACAGCGGCAATAAATAAAAATAACTCTTTGTCTTTTTGTAATGGAAAGGTGAAGCAATCAGATCAGACACTTTATGCCATTTTATTGCTTCTGCTAGAATCTGGAATTCCCAAAAGGTATTTAAGTGAATAAAGTAGTACCAAAACTCTTGGAGTCTAGTTCATACAATTCCTAAATGTTTTTTCAAGAAAATGACAGTGAAGTACAATAAAATACTTGAAAGTCTGTTTTTCAGATTCTTAATTGATTCTTTTGTAAATGCAGCCCATACTACAAGACAAATAAAAAAATAAAAAAAGATTTTTAAGGGAACTTTAGAGAATGAAGACTGTCATACATGTCAGTTTATTACCATCAATACAAGTTCATCTTACCATCGTCGCCCTTTTCAAAGACTTTCCAGAGTTTGTTTGCCCTCTTTTCAGGCGTGTTTTCATCCTCAGGTAGATCTTCTACTTCATCTTTCGGTATCAGCTTGAAAATTGACTGTTTGAAAACAAAAAATAAGAGTAAATAAATTGTTCAAATTGAAATATTTTATTCATGTTTCCTTTCTGATAGTTGTCCTGTAGATTTTTTTCTCAAGTTTCAACAAATTTCTCAGGTCGCTAAAATTTAAT
The DNA here is from genome assembly GCA_036250325.1 of Characodon lateralis. Classification (NCBI taxonomy): domain Eukaryota; kingdom Metazoa; phylum Chordata; class Actinopteri; order Cyprinodontiformes; family Goodeidae; genus Characodon; species Characodon lateralis. The sequence continues at coordinate 5,076 of JAHUTJ010074585.1, forward strand.
GTGGGCCATATAACAATAAATGAAGAAGAATTAAACGTCTACCATTTTCACAATAATATTAGCATCTTTCTATAGAGACACAGATTAATCAAACAGCTTTTGGTGAAAGTACTTTTAATTTTAAATGTGTTTACAAAATACGCCTGCATAAAAAGTGGAAATGTTTTTTACGTAGTCGCTTTAGTAATTAAATAATTAATAAAAACACGAATGCTGTGAGGACATATCATCATTGTCAATTTACGTTTTGATAATGGTAACTTTCAGGATGTTTGTTTAAGTTTCTTATGCTTTAATTGGTCTCTCACATCTTGTGCTTGTTACCTAATTGTCAGAATTAAATGCTATATAACTTCCACACATATAGAGATTTTGTTTTAGTTCTTTGAATGATCAGAATGATTTGAGACACGAAGTCTCAATAGATGATTTAGTTGACAATAAATAATACACAAACTTCTATTACAGAAACCGGAAGTAGTGCCTCCCAAGCAGTTAAGTTCAGTATTTTGGCTAATATGTAAGAGCTGTCAAGCAAAAAATTATGATGCAATTGATATTGGCTGCTTTGCTTATTGTTGTAAATTTACCCTGAAAAGTGCATCCATGTAGTGTCACTAAGCTGTCTTCGGACCCCAGCCTAAGCCTAAACTGTTTATCAGCATGAATGAAAGTCTAATCCTGAAAATATGTTACCTAACCAGAGGAAGGCCGTGGCTTTCAGGCTAAAAATAAATTAGAGAACTACTTTTGACTAGACGTGGAAAAGAAGCAAGCAGTGTAATCAAAAAAAGAACCATAATTGTAATACAAGTAGGCTGGGAATATCCAAAAGAAATCAAATTGCTGGGATTAGCTAATCAAAATTATGGGAATTCATTTACAAATGTATGTGTATAAAGCCACATCACTGCAGTGGTTCTTCTATCTGCTCTGAGAACAGAAATTTCATCCAGACAAGGCCGGAACAAGTTGCAGGTTTTGTAAACTAAATTTGTGATAACAGATTTGCAACTTCCTTCACAGATCATAGTAGAAGAAGAATTTACTCTATTGAATATCAACAGGGGTTTACTCTTCTTATTTCAGAATATTTAAAAAAGATTTTTTAGCTCATTAAAGGTTTTACAAGAACAGTTCAATGTTAAGGCATTTCTAATAGTGATTATCTAGTTATTATTGATCTACTCCAGAGTTTCTTGTTCCATTGTTTCTAAAATGATTTTTGAATAGTATAATAATAATATTTACTGTTTCACAACCTAAAATCATGTATTGGGTAACTTGGGTATTCTAATGTGAAACTTTATGTGGATGATACAGTTTTCTCTATCCATGTATCCAAAACTCACCGTGCAGATTTCTGTGACCTCTGACTTGGTGATATATCCGTTCTTGTCCACATCAAACAGCGAGAATGCCCATTCCAGTTTACTCGTGGTCTTCCCTGTTGCCGTCATGTGGAGGGCAATGATGTACTCCTTGAAGTCCAGCGTGCCATCGTCATTTGCGTCAAAGGAGCGGAAGACGTGATGGGCATAAGTATTGGCATCGCTGTCAGGAAAGAACTTGCGGTAGATGTTCTGAAATTCCTCTTTCGTGATGCGGCCAGATGGGCACTGCTTCTTGAAGTTTTCATACCACTGGACAATCTCGGTTTCTGAGAACTTGGTGTTGAGTTTCAGCTCCTCAAGGATCTCCTTGGACACAGCTCCGCTCTTGCTGTTACCCATTACTGCTGCTGTTGGAAATCTTTCGGACCTATTTATAGGTTTAAATCGTCAGCCCTTGGTTATTCTCTGGCACTTGTAGCACAACTTCAAACTGAAGTTTCCTACTCTATTTTATAAAGTGGTAAAAGGACGTCTTTTTCTTTGATACTGCTGCAATACTTTTCTTGATGTGGGTGTTGGCCTGGTGTTCACCTCGTAGACGCAAATGCTGTGAAAAGAGCAGAAGGCACATGGTAAGCTCATTAAGCCTAGGAGTAGATCCGGTAAGAGGTGTCAAGGACATGTTTCATCTTACGTCAAAACTTAAATGTTTGTTTTTCACTCAGTTAAATGTGGGCTCTGAACATATTTCACATTACCCCAATCCTACATGGACTGATATAAAATGGATCTGACAGATTTTAATATCTACAAATCATAGATATTTTCTCACTTTTTTTCTACACATATTCCCTTGCTTAATACTACATTAACCTGCATGCTTATAGGATATAATTGCTTTCCTTGTGACATATTTCTGTAATTAGAGTTGTGTTAAAGTCATTTTTAAAATATTTTCCCAAAGTGTGTGATGTTTTTGCAGTCATTCGTACTTGGGCCACATTAAATGGGTTAAGAATGGAATTTAACAAAACAAAATAACCAACCACAAAAAAAGAACTGGGAAAAAGACTTGGAACCTCAGATGCTGGTAATCCTCTACTGCTGCTATAATCCAGAATGACAAATGACTTGGAGTGACCTGAAGTGCAACTTGCAAATCTGTGAGAGACGTGGCAGGTGTAAGCAAGCCTGAAACTAAACTCTACAGGCAGAATCATCATGGTTGTAATAAGAAATGAAAGGCAACAGATTTCTGTGGTACTTTGGTGTCGTCAGGCATGATCTAGCTAAACATACAGTATGTTGGTTCAAGAGGAAATCCCGAAATTTAATTTTAGTTTCATTAAAATTTTCTGGTTGTGGTTCTTCAAGGTGTTGCACCCCAATGTTCTGCAGGATTCAAGGGCGTAATATGTTGTGGCTATATTTGAATGAGGATGCTCAGTCACATTAAATCAGCTGGCCAGGAAACAAGAATCACCCTCCAGTCTTTCTCCTGGTGTTCAACACTTGGAAGGTTATGAAATGTTTCTGCTTCCAAACTCTTCTTTGCATCTACTCAATGGAGAGCTCCAATCATCAATGTGATTTTGGGAAATCTTAATTTGATTTTGGCAGGTTAACATTCTTAAGTTTTCAAATGATTCTAACTATTAATGGTTATGTAATCATCCAACTAACACCTCTTGTTTTTCAGTTTTTTAATAAACATTAAAGTTTGCATTTCAGTGGTATTTTGGGCTGTGTGAACCTACATGAGTACAAATAGAGTGCCTTTTCAACAGTGACTTTTGTGGGGTTTGTTAAGGTATTCTGTAATGATACAAATTTAAACACAACCTGACACTGCCTGTTTCTGAATGGTGGCACAATCTAAATTTGCATAGGTATATCATCTATAAACAACAATTAGAGCATAATTCCACTATGAATGTCAAGAATTTAAGATTTTAAGGGGCCAGGTAGCCAAAACCCTAATGAGAAAATTCATAATTCGTTTTATTTTAGAGGCCATTATGGTCTCCGAAATCACAGACATTTACAATCCTACACAGGAAAACACTTTCAGTAGGGTCCACCTGCAGCTCAGTTTGTTGTGATTTCAACATTGAGAGCTTCCTCGGTTTATCTTTAGTGATTAATAAAAGAATATGTGTGTCTTGTTAATCTGTCATATCAAGGAAAAAAAGTCCCATTCAAACATTTCCTCTAAACTACTTTTATAACTAATTCTATGTTAAGTAAATGTCAATAATTCCTGAAATATATTTTATCATTAAGAACATAAAAAAAAAAAAAAAAACTGTTTTCATTCCTAAATCTTAGCGTAAAAACGTACTGGACAAGTTACGCCAACACCATCTCATTATAATTAGGTATCACTATTAAAGTTACAGAACCTCCAGACCATAATAAATAAAGTCCAAGTCACACTTATTCAACAGCAGCATAAAGTGACACCAAACAGATTCCACAGCTCAGTTTGCATCCTACCTGTGTGATGAGCAGAGCAGTTTGGTGCTAACAATGATGTTCTCACTGTGAACAACAGAGGAAATCAGCTTCCACCTGCTGAGATAAGTCAATTAAACTGGATTCCCCATCAGAGGCGGAGCTCCACCAGCACCCATACGAACCCCTCAAATTCCGGAGCGGCTGCATTGAATTTTTTTTTTTTAATTCTTTTAGTGATATTTTCTTTTCATTTTTGTGAAATTGGGAACAATTATGTCACAAAAGCTGAATTTAGGTTTCCAGGCCACCAACTGGTTAATTTTTTTAAAGTATAGCAATACATTTACGATGACTTAGGAAGATTTTTTTCTAAAGCCATTTTAAAACACCATCAACCTAAAAAAAATAGGACATTAACTAAAATCAGAAATTGAATTGCATCTGCTGCAAATTATTTGCTTAACTGCAAAAAATACCAACAGTACCATAATTATAGTAATACTATCAAAATACTATAAAATATTATTTTAGCAACAACGAGGTGGTTCTCAAAGGGCTATTACTTGACAAGTCTCTCAGGTCCCATGTCAGGGGGTTGTATGTTTTTATCGTTATCAAAGCCATGACTGGATTAATATTTAATATTGAAATTTAGTAAATATGTAGGATCAGATGCTGTTTAAAGATCTTTCTGTCTGGTAAATGGATCCATGCCCAAACCAATAATTTTGCTACACAGTTCAAGACATTGGTGAGAGGAATAGGCTGAGTACATAGAAAGCTCCAAACCAAGCTGGTATGTTAAAGGTAATTATGGATTCATTCCTTTTCCGTTGTTGGTTGTTGGTCACTGTCTCCAGCGGCCATAGGGCAAGATATGGCAGTACACCCTTTGGGTTTTGGCAAGGGAAAAAATTTATCTTTTAGTCTCTCTAGAATTAATTGCTTTTATCCATCCAACCATTTTCTATCCCTGCTTCTTCCGTAAAGGGTCACGGGGGAGCTGGTGCCTATCTCCAGTAGTCTATGGGCAAGAGGTTGGGTACACCCTGGACAGGTCGCCAGCCAATCGCAGGGCAACACAGAGACATACAGGACAAACAACCATGGGCAAGGGCAATTGAGAAAGACCAATTAACCTAACAGTCATGTATTTGGACTGTGGGAGGAGTACCCAGAGAGAACCCACGCATGCATGGGGAGAACATGCAAACTTCATGCAGAAAGACTTTCTTGATGCAAGGCAACAGTGTTACCAACTGCACCACCACCCAAGGGGTCTGGGTGTGTGCAGAAGAAATGGTTCACTCAGGGTGCCAAAACGTCTCTGCTAGAGTTAACAGAATTTCCTAGAAGAGATGAGAGGCTTTGAACAAAAAGTTTAACACCATGCACCAAGTATGCAAACTACTATAATGACCTCAAGTTGGATCTTAAACTTTAAAAATCTGTTTAGAAAACACAGTACAGAGGCCACTCCTATCCACAGTGATTTTTTCATCTTCTGACTATTTAAGTAATTTTGGATAAACAAACCAATGTACAGAGTCATGTATTTGCATAAATAGGGATTTTATTATACAATGTGACTTTAGGAAAAGCAATAAAACAAGAAACGTGCTATACAGGTGACTGGAGGAGCCAAATTAACTTACTAGGGTTGGTCAGATTGTAGCACCAATATTATACAAGTCACTGATGTGTTTATTTGTGTGTGAAATAGTGTCACTTTACTAAGCTATTTTACTTTAAAGGTAACATCAGTTCTAATTCTCCAGTCTGTTCGGCAGATCTCCAAGAAGTCTCACCAGTTGACGGGGCTAACACGGAGCCAGCCTTCTGAAGCAGATGAGCTACATTGTTATTTACTACAGAAAAGAGATCACGTTTGTTAGAACTGTTGAGTGTTGCGCATTTGAAAAAATCGATAATGCTCTATCTAAAATCAGTGTGGTGCATGAATCCTGATCAGTTGGAGTTAGGTGGGATGTTTCTTAAGAGAGCCCATATTTCAGAAGAATCCCCAAAGAGTTTAGTTTACCTTTACCCTAGAACAATGTAGAACATATTTTTTACAATGTGTTAGGTAAGTTTCTTATTAATATCCATCTTTGAAGCCATATTTAGGCAGATAAGTGTTTTTTATAATCAAATTAAAACTGTATAGAAATTATTTATGAACTTTGAGCTGCCTTCACACCTGCCCAGAGCGAGGTGTGGGTCTCCTTATGTACAGATCTGCAGTTACAGCAGGGCAGATGGAGCATTCAGCAGTCAACACTTAGTTAATTAAGCACATTTAAATCCCGAACCAACTGCAGCAGAGCCACCCTTCACCCACCGGATTTAAACCGTTAAGTCCTGACCTATTCAAGGTTCATGGCAGTTTCGGAAACAAGTCTGCTTTATTTTTACTGCTGCTAAGTCCTACAGAGTAATTGTGGTTCAGTCAGCTGGCTTATTTTAAGCTGCAATTCAATGCAAGTCAAAGTTCTGCAGGACCTTTATTACCTGCCAGTCTGAAAAGCATCTTCCCTCCCTAAAAACCTGAAAGAATTCCTGTCAAGCTGTTATCTATTGTATTTTTTAATAGATTCAGTTAAATAATAGAAGAAATTGTGTGTCTTTCTAACAGGTTGCTTGTAACAAAGTTCTTTTAAAACGGGTTCTTTGCAAAGTTATGTGTTATCCAAAAACTGGTTCATACCTTAAGTTTAGTTTGCGGCGACGGTGGTGACAGTCGTAGAGGTTTGTCCTGTAACCGGTGGGGTTCTGGTTTCGAACCCCTGCTCTGTCTGTCTCAGTCGCTGAGTCCTTGAGCAAGACACTTCACCTGTCTTGCCTGCTGATGGTGGTCAGATGGCTCGGTGGCGCCTGTGAATGGCAGCCTCACTTTTGCCAGTCATCCCCAGGGCAGCTGTGGCTACAATGTAGCTCACCACTATATATATAGTGTAAAGCACTTTGGAGTACTCAGACTTGATAAAATGCTATACAAGTACAGGTCATTTACCATTTACTATTAAGGAGCCTTTTTATGCTGAATGATTATTGAGTTAGATTAAAGATCCTTTATAAAAAACAAGCAAAAGAAATTCCTCTCACCTAACTTTGATGGTAAGTTGAGGGTTGTTGTCTATTTGCAAGACCCATTTGAACCCAAGCTTTAGCTGCTCTAAAAATGCATGAAAAAGTAGCTACTGTTGAAAGGAAAATGTATGAAATATTTTCAGAAAGAACAAAGTATGGTTGATCAAGATCAGTTTAAGATATTACAAAAATGTCTACACCTCTTGAAAGCAAAATATGTGGTAACAAGGTATGAATCCAGACTTTTGTACACCTTGTACATATCTTGCATCTTCATTTTTTTCTTTTATGTAGGTGAATGTCAAAATTATTACATCATCCATCAATTTTTTTTGCAAACACATTCCTATTGAGGGAAAGTGGAGTGAAGGAAGGCTACCACTTACTCGTACTTGTCGTCTTCCGCTTATCCGGGACCGGGTCGTGGGGGCAGCAGAGAGATTTGTGTTTTTAGGGATTTTTTTACTTACTTCAAAAATAGATGTTTATTTACATTTTGTTAGTGTTTGGTAGAATAGCCTTTAAATTGCATGATTTGGGCCAAACCTTATGGTTATCCTTTCACAAACCTCTCACAATAGGGATTTTGACCCATTTCTCTGGACAAGAATGGCTTTATACTTAACAAAATAACTTAAAATAAATTTTACTCCAGTTCAATACCAGTTTGTTCACATAAAGCCACATGAGGTAATTATTTCCAGTAATTCCTGTATTTTTTTACCAGTGCATAACATTGAAATTATTTGTTTTTATCTTTTGAAACCCTGTCAATGCCATTAATATAGAAAAAGAAAAGTGTTGGACCCAATACAGAGCCATGAGGCATACCACCATTGGCCTTTGTAACTAATAGAGAAGACATACATAACTTAGATAACAGAGGCTGAGGGGTTTATGCATAGTATTATATATTGTGACATTTAGGAAAAGAAAATAATAACATGATTCTTAGGTAACCCAGCTTTAATTTCAAGAAATAATGCAGTCTTGTTTTAAATTGGCAGTAGAGGACTGAATGGGAGTGCAAGTGAATAATCCCAGATGAGCTGTATGGATCAGAAACCGGGACTTAATTTAAACAGAAGGAACAGATAGCGCTTTTTGAGCAGCAACAACTGATACAAAACTGACACTATACTTAATGTTATATGATGATGAAGGTAACTGGAACTATGATGACAGCAACAACAAAAAGATGGTACAGTAAAAACATGGAAACCAGGGGCTATTATTTTATAAATGGAGCAGTTACAGACAGGACAGATGTGATGAAGGCCATGATAGAACCAGATTGCACCCAAATATCCCCTTTTTCCATTGCAGAGAGTTTCAGCCATTAGCCAGGATTTTGAAAGCCCTCTGCTTTGTGACCAATACATCTTCTTGGTACTTAATCTGCTTGTGGACACTCCATATTTTTTGGTGCACCTCTAACTGCCTCCCTGTTTGTTGCAGCTCATCCAGCATCTGTCATCTCTCCTCTTTTGCGGTCAGGGTCCCCCTACAGGCATCAGACTGGATAGAGTCTGGATTTATTGGATTAGCAGTTATTTTTTGTTTTATGCCTCTGTAGATCAGCCTTTCCCTCACACAATCCACGGTCTCACCTTTGACCTTCAACCTGGTTTGGATTAAGTTCAAGGAAAGGGAATCCTATAACTGAAAGGAGTCGAGGATTAAAGTTAACACAGAGAGAGTCAAACAGCAAAGATGGTGATGCTGCACAGTGCAATATAATATAATCATACTACTATAATCACATACATCACAGCTTACATTGGGATTTGTGCAATCCATTTCTATCTATTGTATATTGCTTACATTTTATTTTTAAAACTCATGTTTCTGCCGCATTTATTTATTTATGCACAGATTATCTTGCCTGTATTCCTTATCTTGTTACTGTTTATTATAATTTATAACTTTCTCTAAAGTTCGCGTTTTTCACCCACCTTTCGTTTGCAACTGTGTATACCGCACAGATGCAGACCCTTAAATGGCTCTTACACTGTTTTATTCTTCTTATTGTTTTATTTTTGACTGTTGTTTTTACTTATTTTGTTTTATATTTTGGGACTGATTTAGGTCCTACTTTGCTAAGAGTGTCTGCCTTGATGGCAATGTTTCCTCCTCTGCTCCTTTCCTGTGTGGGGTCCTGCAGGGCTCAGTTTAAGGCCCCCACATTTTCATGCTGTACCTGCTCTATTTTTAGAAAATATGTTTTCCCCTTTAATTTCAATGTAGATTATATCTGGATATATATGTCCCTCTGAACTTTGTTGTTCAAAGAGCAAAAGAGTGAGGTGACAGTCTTTGGGTGTTCCACTGATACCTCCCATGTAGATGTTGGTTTCCTTGGCCCAGTACATGAGGCCAACTATTGCAAACCTAGGGGTCAAGGTGGATGCTAAACTAAAGTTTGAAAATCACATCAGAGCAGCTATTAAATCCAGTTTTTTTTTTTTTCCATTTGAGACAGCTGGCTAAAGCAAAGCCAATTCTTTCTCAGCAGCAGTAGTAATCCATGCTTTTGTAACCACTCAGCCGGATTACTGTAACGCTCTTTATAAAAGAATCAGTGATTCCTGTATCGCTCAACTTCAGGGTGTACAGAATGCTCCTGCATGTTTTTTAACTGGCACCCAAATGGTTGACCACATTTCCCCTATTTTAGCCTCCCTGCACTGACTGCTTGTACATTTTTGGATTAATTTTAAAATGATTTTATTTGCTTTTAAAGCTCTTAATGGTCTTGCCCCGCCCAACCTGCTGAGCTGTTCTCCTGTGTCCTCAGGTCAGCTGATCAGCTCCTTCTGAGTGGGCTGAAGAAGAAGAAGCTCAGAGAAGACCGTGTTTTTGCTGTAGCAGCTCCTAAACAATGGAATCACCGTCCCTTAGACATCAGACAGGCCTCTTCCCTGTCTGTTTTCCAATCCCTTCTTAAAACCCATCTTTGCTCATTGACCTTAGACACCATCTGAGATATTTTTTACTCATTTAATTTTCTTTTTATCTATTTCCATTTGACTTTATTCTGACTGATTGTATGATTGTTTTATTACTTTAATACAGGACAGTTTTTATTTTTAGGTCCTTTTGATTTTATTATTGTTATGTGACTGCTGTTTTATTTATTCTGTGAACAGCCCTTTGGTCATGTGGGAATTTAAAGTGCTCTATAAATAAACCTGGTATGGCATGGTATGGTATGATGTGGTAATGTAATGCTGGCAACAGTGTGCAATGACAAATAAACTTCTTATGTGTTATGTAAGGAGGATTTGGCATGAGCATAAAGCAGACAACATGGAAACCTGGTGACTGTAATAGACCTCATGGTATCTATTTTGAGAATAAGAACGTTTATTATAGAAACCCCCATAGTCACATGACCTAAAGTGAAGTCGGCCAAAGGAGGAGTAAATCAGGGATGGCTGCAGGTCTTTTTTATTTACAGAACGTCTGGTTCCTGTAGAAAGCCATTTGAACAGTCCAAAATAACTTCCAAAGCTCTTACCCTCACAAATCCTGTAATAGATGTCCTGTCAAAATAGCTGTAAAGGATCTAATTATAGAAACTTTCAGTGAGTGACATATCAAACTGCAGGTCTAGATGTGGCCAACATTTTTATTAACCAGGTGGGAAGTGAATCAAATAAGTTGTCACAATTTGTAAAAAAATCAACTTGTACTGAAAAACTCAAAAAGATGGGAGTGTACAATTTATGTCCTGTATTAAGTTTCTGTCATCCCAAACTAACATTTGGTTAAAATTAAGAAATGCAGAAGATGCTCAGGTGCAGTTCTGGAAAAGGCCCAGTTTCCTATAGTGTGGGAGCAAATCCTGGGAATGTGAAGAAAGTGGGTGTTGGAGGAGCAGAGAGCATGTTAGGGACAGTGAAGGGTGAGGAGGCCTTTTAGGTAAGATGGTCCATTACGTGCAAACAGTGGAAAGTGAACACGGAACGATTTTGTATGTGATCCAGGCATAGATGGGAAGCCAAGGTACAGTAGCCTCCACATTTAATGGCAACTACAGTAAAGATGTGTACAAAGTATTAAAATAAGTACCTTTTATTATAGTAACATAATTGCACAAATCTCAAAATGTTGGTGCTGTTCTATAACGTCTACATAAAGTTAATCAGATAAACTCTTCATACAGAAGGTGAAAGGGATCATTAATAATCCCTCTGGCGTTGTGGTTTTCCAACAAATTTAAAGGAAATACTTGCAATCCTCTGCAGTTTTTTTTCCTCTGAATGTTCTGATTTTTCATATTAAAAGGTAAAGCACTTATCACCAACGTTTGATCCACAATTTCTGGAATACTTTTGCTAACTGAAAAAATAAGTGGGCTTACACACCAGATAGAGACAATGAAGACACGTGTTAAGGATATAATTTGCAATCCGTTCAAACATTAGTTAATTGGCATTAAAGGTACCCAGGTACTTATAGTCACTAACAACTTTTACCCCGCCTCCCTAATCATAACTTGCAACATGTCTATTGAAAATTATTTCTTTTGTTTCAATAACAATAATTTCCACGGAGCTAGAGAAACAATACTCCTCTGATGTATACACGTATAAAACATAATGCTACCTCTCCATATCCCCTCTATCATTCAAGGAGCAAAGGGGATAACATTATCCTGAGGTGCACCCATGATTAGTACTGTTTCATCTGACCCAACACCAGATTTCTATATATAATGCCCTGATATTTGACAGAGTGCAAGACAGCATGCACTTCAACAAGCTTCCAAGGCTTTTGGAAGAGAAATGGGGCCCACAGCATCACAGATTATTTACCAAACCTAACAGTGGGTGTGACAAGCTTTTTTCTTTTGTTTTATGCCAGTGTGCTGCAAGCTTTCTACTCATGTCACCATTGTAACTTCGCACTTCAAGGTGACAAATTAGCACACACACAACTACCTCCACACACACACACATAGGCACCCACATAAATAATTCAAATGGTTGAAGGTCCTACAATCACAGGTTCACATTTTATAAATGCATCCTGTGTACTTGGCTAGATGCAACATAATTTAATAAAGTCAATCAAGCAATTACCATCTTTTAATATCCTTTTTGTGGAGCAAGGCTTCCCTGGCACAAGTGGATAACCAGCTTCTTCTTACAGTATGCCTGAAATGCCACAAGACATGTGAAACAAAAAGGAAACATCCACCACTAAATTAATCTTTATATTTAGCATAACTGTTCTTTTTATGACATTAAGGTAAATAAATCTTTGTAGATAAAAAGTTATGAATAACAATACTAGTGAATTATTAAAAAGTGTTTTATTAATTTATTGAAATATGATAAAATACCACTTTAATAAATGACAGGTTAAAAAAAAAAAAAACACTGTTCAAAAGTAAGCATTAAAGTAAATACTTTGTAGCAGGTCAGAAGGCATACATTTGATGAAATGAATATTGTATGTCTGTAACACTTGGTTTAACTGAGTAACTTTTTCTCCCACAAATACTGTCAAACACAGCTTGATTGTGAATAATTTAGGTGTTTCCGGTGGGAGAAGATCTTTCGGCTGAGTCGGCGGGCGATTCGGTCGACAGCAGAGCTGATCTGTCCGAGATCCTTCTCTGGCGTCAGGCCTTCGATGTTCCCACTGTACCACAGCACCCACCCGGCCAAAGACGCGACAACGAGAAGGACCCCTAAACAGACATTAGAAAGAAGCGTTTGTTATGTTTTTAAAATTCTTAGAAACAAGTCTATTGGCAAAATAACCTTATGGTCAAATTTCACTACAACTTTTAAATTGAAAAAGGAACAAGGATAAAACTTGGATTCCAAGAAAAGTGCTGTACATCCAAAATGTCAGACTTTAGACTAAACTTAAGCACAGTCTCCATACAGTCATGGTAAAAAGAAAGTACAATATCATGTCTTGGGTTCTCCAAATCAGGAAATAATATAACGTGGCTCTAAAGACACTGTCATTATTTAATGAAAAAAAAACAAAGCCAGTATGGAAAAGCTGTGGGAAAATGTAGGCCAATCCTTGCAGTGACCATAGGGGGCAGTAGCAGCCAGGTGCTGCTAAGCAATTGCACATGATTAACTGATCCCTTGTAAGTTTGACCATCTTTACAAAAAGCAGGATTTCTGCCAGTTTGCTACTCTGGAGCAAACTTTATGTTAACACAATGCCAAGCTGAGACGTAATCAGCAATGACCTTAAAAAAGTATTTGTTCCTGCCAATCAACATATGAGGGGTTATAAGGCCATTTCCAATCAACTTGCAAATGTAACATTTTACAAGGCAAGAAACCATGTATAAGAGAAAACATTTCAGACAGCTGCCAATCTTCCCAAAAGTAAATTAACCTGAAGGTCAGGTTTTATCCTGCAGGTCCAGGAGCAGCATCTCAAACTCTACAGGCCTCAGTTTACCATGTTAAATGATAAAGTTCATGATAGTACAATTAGAAAAAGACTGAACAAATATGGATTGTTTAGGAGGATTAAAGGAGAAAGCCTCTTCTCTCTACAAAGAAAACGGCAGCATTATTTAGGTTTACAAAGTTTTACCTGAATTAACCACAAGACTCCTGGAATAATGTAATTGGACGGGTAAGATCAAAATCAAGATTTTTAGCAATAATGCACAGCACTGGTTGTAAAAACATAACATCTCAAACCAGCTGTCAGGTACAGTGGTACATTGCAATCATTTAACCCATGAACCCCTCTGTGTACCAAAGCATTCCAGAGTCAAATGTGAGGCCATCTGTCCGACAGCTGAACCTTAGCTGAATTGGCTCATAAATAAAATGAAGCAATGTTGTACAAAGAAGAGGGGGGCAAAATTCATCCACAGCAATGTGCAGGAATTTCTTTTTATATACCTTTAAAATGTAGTCTAAAAATAAATTACATGGCTAAAAATATTTGAAAAGTATTCCACCTTATTTCACTAAATACAAACTACTTACATCGCTGTAAAAAAATATATATATATCTACCTCCTTACAAATTTATTCCTCACATGTATTTGATTCAGATCATTTAACAAATTGTAATATTAGACAAAGATATCATGAGAAAATCCAAAGTGCAATTTTAAACAAATTATTTTATTTTCAAAGGGAAAGAAACAATTTAAAGCAATCTGACCCAAGTAAAAAAGTAAGACCTACTAACCTACCACCCTCAGTGGCAACAGCTGCCATCAGGCTTTAGAAATAACAGACAGAGTTTTTTAAACTGCCACCAAGGAATGTTGGTCGACTCTTCTTTGAAGAGTTGTCTTAATTTAGCCACGTTGGAAGGTTTTCAAGCATGAATGGCCTGTTTAAAGTATGCCCCAGCATCTCAATCAGATTTAAGTCTGAACTTTAATTAAGCCACTCAAAAACCGTGACTTTTTATAAGCGATTCAGAGGGAGACCTTGTGTGCATTGGATTATAGTCTTGCTGAAATCCCCAAATGTGCTTGATCTTAAGGTCACCAACTGATGGTCAAACATTTGGCCAGATAGAGTTTTGGCAACGGAGCGAAATTCATGGTCCTGCAGCGGCAAAGTATCCTTAAACCATCACACTACCGCCACCAGGTCTGACAGCAGGTATAATGCTCTTTTTCTGAAATGCTGTGTAAGAGTCATGCCATATGTAACATGACACACTTTCCAAAAGGCTCACCTCGTCAACAGAAGAAATCTGTAGAAACAAATAATTTTTAGAGCACTGCAGCGGTACTGGGAGTACCATACTAAATCATACAATCAGACAGTAAATTGACCGCAAACAATAACATAATGAACATCAGCTTCAGTAAAAACAAGTCAGCATTATAAACAACAAAAATTTTGATAAATACCACTATAAACCAGGAAGTCTCCAAATTCTTGTCCCTTAATCTCCAAAGAGACAAAGACTCCAACCAGCAGAGAGACTCCTCCCAGTAGATCCATTAGCACCGCAAACACCAGTGCCAGTTTACAGTGAGACAGGTCATCACACATGCCCATGGTGAGACTGGGAAAGAGGGAAAGAACTTAAAAACCTCCAGCAAGGAGAAACGGATGTATGAATAACAAAACAATTGAGCAGCTACAGCTGTAAAGCTTCTAAAGCACAAAACATCTGGTATACTTACAACCTATGTACAAATATCACAGTATAGTGGTAAACATGATAGTGAGATCTGTAGATGAAATTACATTCTAGGGTACCATTTTATCTTCTAGATTCTTAAGCAATTATTATTTTCTCCCCTAATATGTCAGCTTTATTTGCTGAAAATCATGTGCTTTTCAGCAATTAAAAAATTAAAACTTACAAAAAAAAAAAAACTTACAGCATGAATTTACAATTATTATGTTGCTCCACAAACAGCTAAAAACCCCTGATCTGAGAAACACTTACTTTAAACTCCTAAAACTCTTCATATGATTTACTTAGCATTATTAATAATGTTATCAATTTATCATCACAAGACATTAGTTCTGTGTGCATTCTGTTGATGAACCAACATATCTCATACTTTTAAACATATTTTTACATAAAGAGACCTAAACAGTGGGGTAAATGTCATCTTGTGTTACTTGTTGGTTAAATCCAAAACTCATAAAGCCTTTCTTGTGTTTCCTGATGTCGAACTTTTTATATACTGATATATTGATAAATTTTCTTGAACTTATGAGATACATGAGGAGTGCTGAATCAGAGAGGAAATTAAAGAAATAAAAATAACTTTAAGATTGATTATTTTAATATTCAAAGGAAGGCAAATATTTGCAAGTGGAATACTGACAAAAAGTTTGAGTTAAACAGATATAAAGAAGAACTTTAATATTTAGAGCAGAAAATTGAGGATTTTATCTTTAACCAACAGGATAATAGAGTCACAGTGAATAAATAGAGATGTGTACACAATAAAGGCAGTCCAACATGGTGCAGAAGAGGAAGAGACGACTACAGAAGCAACATGAATTAAACAATAATAGCACCTTGGACTTCAGTTAGTGAGGTGTCCAACAGGTGGCTCTAAGGTGAAGCAAATGTGGTACATTCTGAACTGAGTGAAGTGGGTCATTTGATTAAAATTTTGACTGCAGAGGGGAAAACATATAAAGAACTGCAGGAAATGGTACGCTTCTCAGTTTAAATGATCTCAAATGCTTGAAGCTAAAATCAGAGAGATGTTTAAGTAAAACTGAAAGGCACCATTCAAATGATCCAAAGAATAGCCAGAATGGAACATGCCAATACTCCTTTTTCCTCAATTTCTATAGGTTTAAGACAAATTTGCTACATTTTTATTCGCGTTTTAAATTGGAACAGAATGTGTAGTTTTGAACTTTGGATTTTGAGCTTTACTCATTTTTTAAAAACACTGCCTTTATTTTAACACAACTGTATGAGAAATACTTCTAAAAGGGTTATTTTTGTACTTATTTGAATACCTTCATCTGAAATACCAACTCAAATCTTTCTGTTCTTATTTAAAACAAACATTTTAAAAAGGGACAATACTGCACTTCAATCAAGGTTTTTTCCCCTTCCTTTCTCTTAGTGTTTCTTATTTACTCAAATTTTAGTAGTAAGTCTTTTTTGTGTTTTCTTTGGTGTTATTGATCTCTTTTTAGACTATTGGTTTTGATCTTGTTTTTTATTATAGGTTGCTTGATGTTTGGGTTTTATTACTATAATTTGCTCTCATGCTAACATTTACCTGAAACTCACTGAGCACAAGCTGATGCATCTCGGCTGGTCACTGTGTATGTATATATAAAAACTCTTATCTTAACTGAAATAATACCAACTGAGTAACTGATTAAATGGCTAACGTTGTAGCATGAGTACATGATGTCCTACAGCAACAGACTTAAGCATGACTTGAGAGAAGCATTAAAAGTATCTCATGTTGACAACCTAAAATCACAGAGTGCAGATATTTCAGGGCTCAAAGTGAACTCGTTCTGAATAAATAAAACAATTCAACACAATCATTATTTAAACTTTGTACTTACTTGTTTGTTCGATTTCTGCTCGACTTGTGTTGCTCAAAAGAGTTTTTATTTTTCTCTTACTTCCTGCACTTCCGTGTTTACTGCTCTTACTTTTCTCCCCTACCTGGGCCCCTCCCTTCAGGTGAGACGTTTCTGTAGGCGGGTTTGTCGCATTCACTGACAATCTCGGCATTTTAGGCTTTCAAATTGGAAAAGGCTACACAAACGTAACCATAAGCCAAAGCCCAACGGTTTGTCACCACAAACTCCCACATGTTGTATACTTTACCAGAAAGACGTGATAAGATATGTTTTTTACTCATTTTAAATTTCAAGTAGCCTAATCTATTTCTTTAATAGAGACTTACACTCTCTGATCAAAACAAATGTTTTCTTGTAAATGTTCACGTTACTAGAATTTTTATGTGCATAGATGAAAACCTGTTTTCAAGATTTTATTTCATTTTTTCATTTCCGCAGCACATCAAATATTGCACTTCGTGCTTTTATTTATTCCGCTCAGTAGGCGAATTGTTATCCTTTCAGCGATAAATAAAAAGAAACGACTAACGTACACTATTTTGTGTTAAAACGTGCAATATAATATCCTTCGGTGGAAACATCCTAAAATGTTTGCAGAAAGAAGCTTTCTCTATATAACATACAGACTTTTTTTTGTTTCTGTAATGTAACTGGAAGGTGCTCTGCGCATGTGTGAGCTGAACCAAACTGAGCGCGGTCCACCTGTGGAGGCTGATTATAATCAGGTAATTGCCGCTGCGGGCCGGGTATCTGCTCTGCGGCGTATCGGCTGATGTGGCACCGTTTCAGGCTGTATTACAGAAGTATAACCGCGAACAAGACGCCTGGAGATAAATTATAACAGGCTACTGCGGACATTCACCTTATTATTGCGCCACTTCAGCTTTAACTGTCAGACTCTGCTGTCATGAATCCCGCAACCAGCAGACACGATACAAACACGCCAGGTAACAGCAACTTTTGGACGCATCCGCCTGAACGTTAAAATCTCCCCACAGCTTTGTTAGGAACCGTTTTCAGCTCTTTGTGTTAGTTAATACCTATGACAAATCGTGTTTTCTGTGTAATAACTGTTTAAATTGACTGTTTTTAAACAACTCTCATGAGATTTCGTTTGAGTATCCTCTAAAGCTGACTAGTAGTGATGTAAGTTTAGCTCACAAACTCTGCGAAGAAACTGCAGCTAAAACATTTTTTTTATTATTTGCGATACTTTACAAAACGAACTGGGTATTTATATTTCAAGCAGAATTACCAAACATGATTTTATGGAACCGTCTACAGTATCGGGTTCTGATGACTATCTGCCAATTTTGAAATCAGATTTTGATTCATTTCTGTTCTTTTAGTAGAAGAGATTGTTTTTTTTTTTAAAACCAACCGAAATTTTAAAACCGTGGTACAGGCTCACGTAGACTTCTTCAGTTTGTTTTATTGTCTTATAGAAAGAAAAAAAAAAAAATTAACAAAAACGTTCAAATGGGGAAATTAAAGGATTCTCATTGAGCCTAACCCCAGAATCCAAGATGGCCACCTCGCTAACAAAACCGTGATAATGACATTAAAGTACAGTACATTTAGAAGCATACAACCTCCCTTGGTGGACATGTTGCTTATGTGTTTGAATGTACAAATGGCAGAGAAATACATTGTTATTAGCCTGTATTGCTGATAGCGCAACAGTTAGAAAACACAGGTAAGCCTCCACAGAATATGTATCCAGGACTTGTTCCCAATTTCACCTCCATCCTTGTCTTTTAAGAATTTTCATATTAAGTAAAGGTTGATGTTCTTCAGTAAAGGGAGGAATTGACCTGACCAGAGTTTCTACAATAATTACCCAACAATAAATAAAAAAAATAGATTCAGCTGAAGTAATCCGGTCAGTTTGTGTCTTTGACAGGTAACTGGGAAAAAAGTGCTTTAAAGATTTTTTTATTGTTTATGTGTTGATACAACAGTGATTGACAGAAGGTCTGCAGAATTATTGAAAAAGATGATTTTAAAAGATTTTAAGAAAATCTAGCAGGTTAGTTTAAATACTACAGAGGAAGAATATAAGACATTTGCACAGACATGTGGTACTTTTTTTATTGTAGCAATAGTATTTTTCAACATCTCCAACCAAAATATTTGACCCGTTTTGCCAAATGTTCTCCTAACTTCTTCGTGTGTCAGAGCGCTACATCTCCCAGTCATCATCATCTTCATCAGCAACAGGAGGAAGTAGAGGAGGCGGAGGTGTGTATCTAAATGCCTATGAGGTTTCTTTTCCCCTTGAAGAGAGTGTGGAGCGCCCACCTGCCTACCACCTGAACCATGAGCAACAGCTGATTGAAGGTAAGTCACATTATGCAGAACTACATTTATTATGTATCAGTAAATAAGAGAAAATGGTAGAGTAAATTTGTATTCATCCCCCTCTACTTTGATTCCCCTAATTGTAATCCAGTGCATCAGATTGCTCTCATAAGTCACCTAATTAGCAAAAAGAGACCACCGTGTGTCATTTAATCTAAGCTAGTCTGTGAAGCCTCAATGGTTTGCTAGAAGAAGACCAAAGAACATTCCTGACAGTTTAAAGCATGTTTGGGGTTATAAAACAACACCCAAGATTTAAAAATCTCTCAGAGCTCTGTAAAATCCGTCATCTAAGAATGGCAAGTGTGTGGCGAACTGCAACCTACCAAGATTTGACCAGCCTCTTAAACTGACAGGAGAGCATTAATCAGTGAAGCAGGCAAGAAGCCAGTGGAACTCTGGAGGAGCAACAGAGGTCCACAGCTCAGCTGGGAGAACCTATCAGCAGGTTTTCTTTTCGTCATGCACTCCACAAATCTGGTCTTTATCAAAGGGGGGGTGAAGAAACCCATTGTTTAAAATGAAGCCATAAGATGCCTACTTTGCCATAAGCCATGTAAGGGACATAGCAAACATCTGGAAAATGATGCTCTGGTCAGATGAGTCCAAAACAAAAACTTTGGATTGCATGCAAAATGATATTTAAGGAAAACCTAACAAAGCACATAAACCTGAAAACCCTACCAAAGTTGGGAAAGACGGTGCTGAAGGTGAAAGACTTCTCTTCTGCAGGGACATTAGTTAGGTTAAAGCCCAGAAACTTTGTGCTGTGAGAGGGATTTATTTCATATGATTATACACTGCCTAGATTTAACTAAGCAAATAGGTACGAGCCTCCCATTGGATAATTGCTTCATGGGCGATTATGTTTCAGCTGGCAACAAGTTATTAAACCCCAACTGGTGCAATAAGTTGCTTCTCATTTCTTAAACAACCATGTCGAAAGACACATCCTGTGGTTGTGGAAAAGATGTCAGTCTGTTTCAGAAGGGTCAAATCATTGGCATGCATCAAGCAGAGAAAACATCTAAGGAGATTGCAGAAACTACCAAAATTGGGTTAAGAACTGTCCAACGCATTATNCCTGTGGTCGTGGAAAAGATGTCAGTCTGTTTCAGAAGGGTCAAATCATTGGCATGCATCAAGCAGAGAAAACATCTAAGGAGATTGCAGAAACTACCAAAATTGGGTTAAGAACTGTCCAACGCATCTGTGTAGCCTTAAGAAAACCACTAATCAGTGAGGCTAACTGGAAAAACAGGCTTCAGTTTTCTAGGGAGCATAAAGATTGGACTCTGAAGCAATGGAAGAAGGTCATATGGTCTGATGAGTCCAGATTTATCATTCCAGAGTGATGGGCGCATCAGGGTAAGAAGAGAGGCAGGTGAAGTGATGCACCCATCATGCCTAGTGGCATGATGGCGCAGTGCTATGATCTGGGGTTGCTGCAGTTGGTCAGGTCTGGGTTCAGCAACAGTATGTACTCAAAGAATGAGGTCAGCTGACTACCTGAATATACTGAATGACCAGGTTATTACATCAATGGATTTTTTCTTCCTTGATGGCACGGGTATATTCCAAGATGACAATGCCAGGATTCATCGGGCTCCAATTGTGAATGAGTGGTTCAGGGAGCATGAGACATCATTCTCACACATGGATTGGTCACCACAGAGTCCAGACCTTAACCCCATTGAGAATCTTCAGGAAATGCTGGAGAAGGCTTTGCGCAGCGGTCAGACTCTACCATCATCAATGCAAGATATTGATGAAAAATTAATGCAACCCTGGGTGGAAATAAATCTTGTTACATTGTAGAAGCTTATCGAAACAATGCCACAGTGAATGTGTGCTGTAATTAAAGCAAATGGCGGTCCAACAAAATATAGTGTGTGACCTTTTTTTCTGGTGGCGACATTTTTTTTGGCCAGGCAGTGTATAAGGAATCCAAAAAGAAAACCAAAGCCAGTGACAAAGGCATCTGCAGTTAGTTTGACATCAGATACAGGGGTTGGACAATGAAACTGAAACACCTATCATTTTAGTTTGGGAGGTTTCATGGCTAAATTGGACCAGCCTGGTAGCCAGTCTTCATTGATTGCACATTGCACCAGTAAGAGCAGAGTGTGAAGGTTCAATTAGCAAGCTAAGAGCACAGTTTTGCTCAAAATATTGAAATGCACACAACAGTATGGCTGACATACCAGA
>JAHUTJ010074586.1:0-26555 GCA_036250325.1 Characodon lateralis
TGTGCTCTTACCCTGCTAATTGAACCTTCACACTCTGCTCTTACTGGTGCAATGTGCAATCAATGAAGACTGGCTACCAGGCTGGTCCAATTTAGCCATGAAACATCCCACACTAAAATGACAGGTGCTTCGGTTTCATTGTCCAACCCCTGTAAATCTGACATTTACATGGTAAGAATTTCTAAAAACGTAAATATTTTGTATGTATATTGAGGGCTAATGTCAATAATGGCCTTCATATAAATATTAGAAAATAACATGTTAATACATAAATGTCTATGGCAATCTCCCAAAGATTTTTTTCAACTTAGGGACACAGGTATTGTACAAAATGAAGGGACCCATAGGTAACCTGATAAGGAGTGCTATTTTCTACTGGTAACTAGGTTCATCTTGGTACCTTTTTTGGTGTCATCCATTTTTAAAATATATTTTATGATTGCTTTACATTGGAATTGGGCGCCACTCTTTGATGTCATCTGGCTGACAGGAATTAAAAATGCACAGAAAAGCTGTGGGGATGAACTATTTTCTTAGAGAATTGCACCCGAGGTTTCTAAAGTTCTCTCGAACATTCTCATAGAGTTCTTAATGATGGCTCTTAGTGTCCAAGAATGCTATAATCCAGTAATAGTAGAGCACAAAGTTTCACTCTGATTAGTCAGCAGTGGACAGCTGGTTTTGTCTGATTTTACTGCCTCAACTGACTGCTCTTCTAGGACCTAGACTGTTGGTTTCCAACAGTGTCTACTATTCCAGATAGCAGTTTTGTTCAGAGGCAGACTGCTTGCCCACAGTTGGATCAAATTGTCCTGCTCAAGGGTTCAGCTTTGGGTAAACTGCTTTAGATGGGTTCTATCCATTTAGAAAGAGGGTAATTAGTTTTTGGAATTCATGGAGAACAATTACATGGTTTCTTTTGCTAGTAGGTTTAAATCATGTTTGGATATATTGCACTCAAACTCATTATCACTGGCTGTCTACCACTGTAATGGCCTTTGCTTTTTGCTCCAGAGGGTTGCTTGGGCTATCTTTCAATTCCTCTAGCCATGAAATGTGGTGATATATTCAGAAATATTTAAATCAGTATATATATAAATATGTATATTGTTGTAATATTCATGTATTTATTCTTATGTTTTGATAGGCAGTGACAAAGTTAGGGTAGCATAAGGATAGCTTTACTCTTTCTGTTGCATTATTATGTTGGCACGCTCTGTGTAAAATCTGCTTAAATGACTTCTTGTCTCAGCTGAAAAAGAAAAAACTAGTCAGACTGTGCCAGCGAGAAAGATGGATGGAAAAACAAATCCACAGGCCATCAGTCCACCGTCCCAGTTTAATGGGCACATGCTGTATATTACAGGCCATGGGGTGAGAGGTCTTTAGTGCAACTGTCAGAGGAAATCAGAGGCTGTAAAGATTTAATAAAGGCAGTGATCCACCCTTTTAACCATTTTGTAATTCGCAGATTCAAATCTCATTTGTAGGCTGTAATAGCAAGTATATCCTTTCATAACACAACTGTGACGGGGAGCTGCCTGCCTCAGTTGGACCAACTCATGCTTGATAGTGCATTATCATTAACAGGGAGCTGCAGATTAATATTTCATTAGGATTGTGGCTTTGAAGGGGCTTCCAAGCATACCAAGTGATGTGTTATTCCCTGCTTCACACCAATCTCTCTCTTAGAGTCACAGATGGGATTCAAGGACTCTTATTATAATGGACAGAAAGGTGAAGCAAGGTGGTTAAAAACATAATATCCCTATTTAACAGTGACTAAGTCGGGTGAACCAAAAAAGTGTGTGAACTGTTTCTAGTACCTCAGTGTAATGAATGACTATTGTGCTTCTATGGGTCCTTAGAGATTACCCTGATATCACCAAAGATAGGCCTCTTGTGGTGCTGGCACTACAGTCATATTCAATAAGTTATATTCTTTGTTCTGATGAGGCTCGTTTGTCAGATTAAAAGTATGGGATGCCATCCCACCACAGTTTCTGACCAAACTGGTAGAGGTACCAGGATTTTGTGGTTGTGTATGGTTCTCCTAAGCACTACTGAGTCCAGTAAAGTGTTCCTACATTAGTGTTTTTTGAGGTGTTTTTATCTGGCAGAAGATATACATTTCTGCAGACCATAGCTAGCTGCCACAAGAACAGTTTTTTTTTTACTCAGGCTATCACTGTTCATGTTCTTTTATCTTGCTCATTTTAAAATATTATAATCGCCTAACTCTGATGTCTTAACTTTCTAGAACTCACCTTAATTAGACTATGCAATTTGCGTAATGTTTCAGCAATGTCTGTAAATTATTGTAAATGTATAATAAAAAAGATTCGATTCTGATGTATGTTTTTATTTTGTATTTTTGTACATCTGAGAAGCACAGAAGCGAGAGATAAATTCCTAATGTGGATTACACTATTGGGCTATCAACCTGATTCTGATTGACTGTAATGTATACAACAGTTGGAAAGATACATTTTCAGTTATATGATGCAGGATTTGGGATTTTTCTTTCAACATTTAAATTGAAAACCCCTTGTACTGGATCTTTGTGCTGTGTTTTTTTTTTTTTTATTGATAATTCTTTGTTAGATGTATGCATGTACTGGCTACAAGGAGAAATCTACTTTTTTCCTTTGAGCTGGAGTTGCTTACACTCTTAGCTCTGTTGAACAAAATCACATTTCATCAAGACAGCCGTTTGATAAAGCCTAAGCAAATCCTTTCCTCTGTAAAGTGGCTGTATTATTTTTGACATTCCCTTGAAAATTGGAGCCTTCAAAGACAGCATGCTTAAACCTCGAACCATTTGAAATAACAAAGTGGTGGAATGGCAACTTTCTAAATGTCACTGTGGGGGATCTTCCAGTCTTTTGATGCTCATTTCATGAGGAACAGTAATGAAGTGTCTGAAGGTGTTTCAGCAATCCTATCTATGCAGCAGTGCTTGTCTTATGGCAATTGTTCCTCTCCTTGAAGACTTACATTCAGGATATGAACATGAATAGCTATTTCTGTCCCCAAACCTGCACATTTGTCATGTTTAAAATGATGTGAATTGTAGATATCATATGCTCTTATCAGCAGTGTAGTTTACTCAATGAATCATAATGATGTGCTAGCTGATAACCTTATTTATGTCAAAGATATAGACATAGAAAGATTAATCAAACATCTGATCCTGTCATGTTGGGGTTTATAAAGGAGACCAACTATGGCAAACAGAGCATTTTATTATTGTACAGAAGGGTAATTTACAGAGGGAATTGCAGCAAGAGCAGGAGAAAGAATACAGGCAATGTAACAGACGGCGTAATATAAGAACCCAGTATCGAGCAGTGAAAAATCAAGAGCTTATGCTCCATCCAGGTGTAATCAGAAGTCAGAATTTCTGCCCTCCGAGTTGGAAATTTCAACTGAAATGCCCCAGAAAGTTAGAATTACGAGTCAAAATGTCGGGACAACACGACCATACCAGACTTCCGGATTCAAGATAGACACTCCTCACATCAGCAGTGAGTTAAACTTTCTTACTTTGACTAATTTTAGCAGTTCTTTATTATTTATGTAGCATTTAGTCAGTCATAGTTGTACTACCTTTTAGTGTTTATAAGACGACATATTTCAGCGCTGCTTATATGGACAAAATACCAAGATGAACAATATTATTTTCATTGTTATTGTTGTAACACTGGCCATAGTAGCCATATACGATCATTAAAAAATATGAGTGTCCATGTTTTTTCCGACTTTCAGACAAGTGGGTATATTAGAGACTTGATGATGTTACTCTGACTCACCAGTAGTATTAAATACTGAGGCAGGGATGGAAAATGACAAAGCTAATTAGTGGATATGTAGAACAGCTGTGGCAGAATGAAAGCAGGGAAGCAGAGATAGAAAGACTAATTAACACAAAGAGAGCTGAACTACAAACCAATGGCAAAAGTCTGATATAAGATCAATAAATCCAAATGCACAAATAATGTAGGAAACTAAATCTAAAGGAACGTATCAATACAGCAATACCATACTAACGACCACAAAGAAATTTACTAAATATGACAAGACCACAGTGACATTATTAAAGAACACGGGAGTCATCAAAATACAAACAAATGAAAACCAAAACCCAAACACCCAAGGATCATAACAGATCCTTTTAATGTCCTGATGTCCTGAGGATGTGTTGCTGTATGGTCTACAGCTGCTTCTGACAGATTGAGTTAAACGTAGGTGAATGGATTTAGCTGCAGGGCTTTTGTGTTAAATGAGATCTCTATCACTGACTTGATTGACCCAACAGGGAGTATGCGGGAGATCAGTTAAATTCCACCATGTTCTAATAAGCAGGCTAAACAAAACATTCTCTTTGTTTTGGTTATTCTACTCAAGGAGTCTTTGTCTGTTTTTGCACAGGCTTGGTTTCATTTATCAGCGTGTCTTCACTTCATTTTAATTCATGTCAACACTCATTCCATGCTCCTCATAGAATATTTAATAGGTGTTAATTAAGTTGCTCAAACAACTTCTTTTTCTTTTTTATCTACATTGCTTTGGGATCACAAGGGCCCTGGGGAAAAAAAAAAAATAACAAATGCACATCATTTCTAAATAAATTAAAGAAAAACAAAAAAGGAGAAACAAACACAAAATCAAAATGTGATATTTGAAAATAAACAAAAGGAGATGGTGAGTTTTTGCAGAATTCAAACCATATGTCTTAAGGGACAGCCAATAGAGACACATCACTCTACCAGCATTTTTATAAGCATTTATACATTTGTAAATATTGCTGATGATTAAGTTTATGCCCTATGCATGCACGGGTTCTCTCCGGGTACTCTGGCTTCCTCCCACAGTCCAAAGACATGCTTGTTAGGTTAATTGCTCTCTCTAAATTGCCCTTAGGGGTGTGAATGAGTGTGTTTATGGTTGTTGGTGTTGCCCAGCAAATATATTATTGCTGCTTATTGGTCAAGGAAATAACTGTAAGTTTTTTTTTTTCGGATAAGCTGTTGCTATTTTTCCATGTTTCTGTACATAAAAGAATCCAATGGTTTTATTACCATAAAACTTCTTCGGTGGCCGTGTTCTGCTGCAGAACACCCTTTAAAAAGTTTGATTTATCTTCCAAAGTCAAACAATGCTTTCAAGGACTTTCTCAGCTAGAAATATCTGTAGATAACTAAGCTATGATATGGTTGCCACAATTGGCAAGCAACTTCTGTAAAATATGGTTGTTGTATGCATATCCTTTTTTTACAAACCATGCTGAAACTATTAATAGGTTACAGAATTGATCAAGACAGAGAATTTGTTGATTTTATAATATTTTCTTTAGCAGGCTGCTGGATGTGAGCTGAGGTCTACTGTTGCCTCTACTTGCCCATTGCATCTTCTCTTCAGCTTAACATTCAGCAAGGTTTCCCCCATGCTACCAACCCTTTGACCTCTTCACAATATTCTCCCAGACTGCTTCTGACTCTTTCTGACCTTGAGCTGTGGGCTCAGCAGATGTCCAGGAGAAGAAATGGGAATCATCCGTCTCCAACAGCATCAGCATTTCAGGCTTCATGTTGGCAGTTTCAGAAAACAAGTATGAGTTAAGTTAAATACATTTTATTTATACAGTTCTCCACTCTGTTATAGAAGTAAGAACATAGCAGTCGGGTGGAGTGTGCTTTGTTCACCTCTTTCCACCAAAATTTTACACTTTTGTAAAAGTAGGCAGCAAGTGTTTAGATGAAATGTTTAATGAATTACTAACCTGTCTCTACCTGCAGCTTGATGCTTTTGTTATACATACATGTAACAAGCGTTAATTGCCTTTTCTTTGCTGTTGTCATTCTGAGCAGGCAGGAGATGTGACATGTGGGTTTCTGAAATTACTTTTTTCCCAAGTTAACAAAAGCTTTTCTACTTAGAATGCTGAAAAAGTCAAATTCCCAGGCGCTTTTGTAACAGTTTCTATGTAACTCTCTATGGTTGATGTTATGGCTTCAAGAGGGTCCTCTGAATCTCAAGCTTGTCATAGCTGATGCAGTGTGGAGTTGGAACTATCAAAAAAACAAAGGACTGAGGGAGCATAAGCTCTCATTTTCCAGAAAAAGTTAAAAGCGGCACAGTTGCTTTTATGCTCAGAGGCCTATTTTAGATATTCTGAGCTTTTAATGCCAAATACATACCACATGGGCTCACCGACAATGTCAATAGCAAAAAAGGGCTTAAAAATCAAATTTAACTAAGAAGTAGTGTTTCACATATGTAGGAAGCTGACTGTCAAAATGGTGTTAAAAATCTAAATTGAAATGACCAAATATGTCTGCAAATTGTAACAGGTTTGAATTTAAATATTGTTTGGTTAAGTAGAGCGCACTGTCATTTGAGAAGATCTGATGAAAGTAGAAGGAAAATGTTAATTTTCTGTAGCCTCGCCTCCTGCTGGGGACTGCAGAGAGGTTGCAGCCTGTGTCAGCAGGAATTGGATATGAGACTTTATGTTTATGGAAGAAACACATTTTAAAGGGCCGTGTTGTGCTCTGAGATTTAAAGCTCTATATAAAGGGAACGTTCTTACCTCTTTACATTTTTCAAATGTTTTTTTTTTGAGCCAGTTGCATTGCAAATATTGTGAAGATTATGTTATACATTGTACATATATTACACATTATGAAAGAAATTTTTACAAATATTGCCCATGTTCTATCTCTTATGACATTGAATTTCCACTACAGGGATCACTTTGCACGTTTAGATTTTGCATTAGCTGACACTTAAAGAAAGCAAGGAATTTCTTATAGCTTGTTGTTTGGTTTTCCCTATTGGTATTATATGTCATAAAAGCTTGATAAAATATTCAAACTTTATCAAAGTTAAGGACCAAATGCATATCTGTAGACGTTTTATTTGGAGTAAAGCAAGCAGTCTTAAAAAAAATACAAAAGAACCACATTTATCATATATAACACATAACATAGATGCCTCTTTCACTAAAAAACAAATGAGGTGGGAACCCCTGATTGACTTGACATGGAACATCTAAATAGTTTTTCTGTTGCTTGATCATCAAAGTGAAAATTAATGTTCTAAATTCTAAAGAAAATTTTAAATGTAAGAAGCACTTGCTTCACCAGGCACACCAGGGTGAATCAATTGTAGTGCAGGCCCAAGGGAAAGCGAACTCAATACGTCATTTGTTTTTCAACAGTATTATACATTTTAAAATTATTTTTTCTAATTTCTAATTTACACATTTTTTTTTTTATTTAAAGGACATGACAAATGTACTAGCTGTTAATTAAGATAAATTAACTGTATATTAAGATAAATTTAGAAAAATTGTCATGATTTACGGCTACAATAATTTCGGTGGCTGGGTTTAACATGTTCTGCACATAGTAGCTGTTTTCAAATAGATCTCAGCAGTTACAGTTACAGCTACTTTATTCTGGGTACTTATAAAAACAACTAAAACCAATTGATTCCAAGTGTCATTGATTTATTTAAAAGTGTAAATAGACTGACCAGATTGTCAAGCAGACACATTCTGTTGTACAGTCCATTTAAGGAATTTGTTGCTCACTAGCTAGTTAGCTGTAAAACTCGATCGTGTTAGATGCTTTTTGTGCAGCTGAGACTTTCAGACATATTAGTACTGCCGCGATGACTGATAGGTGCTAAGCTTAAATGGAAATGGGCCTAATACCCCATCAAACCTTGGGCTGGCTTCGCTGAAATGCTTTCATTTATACCCAAATAACCTGTTTTTTAAGGACGTTTCAGGGAAAAGTCTACAGAGGAACTTTTGAATGCAAGTTATTGCTTTCCAAAGTGTCAACAATTCTAATAAAATGATCAAACTTTCAGAATACCCTCTAAGACCAGCAACAGTTCCTTCTTTATTAGCTCATCCCTTTTATTTCCCTTTATACCCCAGTGTTTTGTGTTTCTTTCAACTGCCACTTATTAAGGATAAACAACTTTTAAGGTCCTTCATGCTATAAACATAGAATATTTTAAGTTTATTTAAAAAATTAATTTAAGTAGATATTTTCCTTTCTGTATAGACTGACCTTTTTTGTGAATTATGTTTTTGAGTAAATTAGGCGCATGGTCCATGCTCCATGCTCAAGCCTTTTTAATTATAGCGCTTTATATTTTTTTGTCATGTTGTTTCCCTTGCTCATGTGAGCAGTCCACTCTCACTGTGTAGCCTAGAGTGATATGTACTAGATGTCTGCCACTTTTCCTTAACCTTAAATGTCACTGTGAGAGATCACGTTAGAAGGGATAATACACTCTCAGCCATTTCAATTGGTCCAGCTTCCACACCGCAGCTTCATTGTGCCGAGAGAGCCCCGTGATAACAATCAGCTGTACTGATCTGTAATGACAGGACAGGGGTATTGGGGTCTGGCGCAGGAAATCTCATGAAGAAGTGGGGAGAAGCGCACATTTGCAGACAGAGTGTCCCTCCAGCCAGGAGGGGGCTCTGCGTGTCAAAAAACTAACAGTGACTCTTCACGCCGTTAAATGTCAGTCTTCACAATTATTCAAATGAGGTGTTATTGCTATCATCTTCATCATCATCTCACTTTTGTTTTGCTCATCTTCTTTATCAGTTCACCCATTTACCCCCTTCTTTTCACTCTGCAATCATCACTCTCTTCTCTTTATCCTGCAGACCAAGAAACCAAGCATTAACACCCTGGTCAAGTCTGACTGGTGTTGAATATTTCAATATGGCTCTGCTTATCAGGCACCCCCTATGACCTGACTGGATGAGCAAGTGAGGAGCAGAGATTCGCATGACGAGCTTTGGAATGGATACTATACACACTCATATATAAGTGAAGAGCCTGCCTCGAGCCTGCCTTCTTTCCACATCTTTTAGGCCAAGTAAAGTAAAACCCCAGCATCTTCTTTTTCTCTTTGTTTTCTATCATTGATTTTCCTAAATTTGTTGCAACACAATAAAAAATAAACAAAAAAATAAAATCTGTTAATAGTCCAGGACAATTGCACTGATTGGTTCAGAAAGTAGGCTTTTTGGGACATGGGTTTGAAATGATTGTCCTTAAGAAATTAATGAAACTGTGAGCAAAACACCATTGGATCATTCGCTGGTGAAATACACAATGCACTAGGATTGGGTGGTAAAACTGTATTAAAAGATTCCAGGGTTTTCAATTATGACAACTGTGCCCCTGATCAAATGTTCATTAAATAGACATAGAAAAGATAAAATGACTTTCCATCTACACAGCATGCAGTTGTGGTTGAAAAGAAAAAGGTAAACATATAGTTGTCTTATGGTGTCTAACTGTGTTTGCAAGGTGGTTAAGGTTGATGGAAATGGCTAACAAAGCCTGACTTTCAATGTGAATGTTCAGGCTGAATTTCGATGTGACCTTTTAGCCAAGAAAGTCAAATTTTCAGTTTTTTTGGGGGGCTAAATGAAAAAAGAGCTAGGGTGTTTGTTTTAAATGTCATCAAAAAAATTTGCAAATTTCCTGTTGGTTTATTTTAAGATAAATTTAAATGTGATACTTGAGTGTAAGGAGTGTACATCCTGATAACTCTCATACTGCTGTTTCTTCTGGGTAATGGTAATATTTTCAGCAATCACTTGTGTTTAGCAGAGTGACTGCAATAGGTGTAATCGGGTTCATCTGTCCATCAGCTGTAATATGAATCATGCATCATGCTATCATTATGCAAGAGCTAGGGTACACCCTGGACGGGTCGCTACTCCATCACAGGGCAACACAGAGAAACACAGCACAGCCAAAAATGCATTATTTGAACTAATATAATGATAACGGCAAAACAATGCAAGTAGCTACACCCTCTTATAGATCAATAAACTTTTATTTCAAAATAACATTTAACAATGAAACTGGAAAACATTTTAAACATCCAAAATAAATATACAACCAAAAATAGAAAATAAAATATATGAAGGATTATGAAGTCTCTGTAAACAAAACTGCCCTTCAAAAAATACTAAGCATTAGACTCAGACAGGGAAAACAAGCAAAACTTTTGTTTTATAAACAAAAAGTGCAAGCCAACAACAAAAGCACTCCTTTTGAATAAGAACAGATGCCTCAGACAGGTTGGTTGTAGTTTTTTTCCCCAGCGGGGAACATCAGATGATATTTTAGCACAGATGCAGGTTTGCTGTATTGCCGCATTTAGTAACATTTAGTTACATTTTACGACAAATGTGACACACTGGCTCGCACAGGTTAAATGTGGTTCACCACGTTTATTTGGTTTGAATCCAAAGTGCTCCCACACTGCAGCAGTCGCGTTTGGCTTTGAAACCAATTCCATCTCTGGTTTTCCAAATCTCGACTAGAGCACCTCTGGCTTGCCTCACGGGGCTCTCATGCTATAAGATATGAAGATATCTGAAGATATGTATAACAAGACCATGCGCCTGGCAAGTACCTGACGCAAGAGTTCACTCCTCCCTGTGCTAACGAAACGAGAAGGGGGGGGGGGGAGGGGTGAGTCGGAAAAACAGCACAGAAATTAAAGTGTTTGTCATCCTGTCTCTTTAGTAAAAGAGAGGGAGACGCAAGGAAAACAAACAAGCATGCAAACAAAAATTATTGAGCTCAGTTCAGTTTATCATGCGATTAATTTAATTATTTAATTAATGTGATTAATTGATTTACAGGCCTTTCTATAGACCCCTGTCTGGCCTTCTTCAACCTCTTTCCATTTTGAGCCATGGTCCTACATCGCTCATTGTTACAGTAACACTTTACTTAGACTACAGAGTTTAAAGAAATAAATTTAGACTGATATTGGGCCAATTCCAGGATATTTTTACTGGAGCAGTGTGTGACAGATAACACAGACAAGTAAAGGGTTTTGGAAAAACATGTACTGAATAAATATGAAATGTTTGTAAACACTTTGTATTAAATTAAAAACTACATAGAAATAATAAAAAATGGGCCCAAAGCATAAGTCTTGTTTGTGAAAGAAAAGTACACAATAAAACCAAATACCCCCGGGGGATTTTATTAAGGTGGTGTGGCATAAATCCACAACAGGAGAGTTCCTCAGTTCTAGTTCCCATGTTCAATGCCTGCTATGCAATGACTTAAATCCGATCAAAGTTTGTCCTGCCAAATGGCAGTGACCACAGTTCCTAGACTATCCAGGGCAGATCAGAATCTCCTTGCATGAATGGGCTTCGTGTATTCTGGGGGCTCGCCATCCCTGGATGGAATTCAACGTCGAAACGCTCTTCTTTGAAACGCGTACAAAGTGGAGGTGGGAAGGAAAAAACCTGACCTGCACAAAACAGCAGAATAATATTCAAAATAACATCTTACATTCTTGCATCTCTAGTAAAAAAAAAATTACAGAAACAGACTTTGCTCGAGTATTAGTTTTATCTACAACCAATACAATATAATATCATCCAAACAATACATTTATCAACAAGCTCTCTTACCAAGGGCAACAGAATACAGAACTCCTTGCAGACCTCTGAACAGCGATGGCTTGGCACCACCACTAAGAAACTTCTATGAGAATGATATATTTTCACAGTACATATACCCATGTTCTGAATATAAAACACATGTAGAAATCTCTTAACCTGGATCAAAAATGCTTTACTTCTGGTGCAGCTTCATAAAGAACTGGCATGGGAAACAAAATGGCTCCTAAAGTAAAAAAAAAATAAAAGATGTGCTATCTTAGCTGATAGCGGTAGCCGTTAGCATCTCGTTTTAAAGATTTTTTCAAATGGCTACAAAACTTACCGAAAGAAACAAAAAAAAATCCAGCAACAAAAGCCTGGTGCGCTTCTCATTGGACGTACTTGATCCCCTAGAATGCTTGGAAAAAGCAAAACTTTCCTTTCACATGTCTGGGTGAACTTCACTAAACATTCAGGAATAGCAAAACTTCCTCTCAATCTATAGAAATACATTTTTACATTAGAAAAGTAATTTAGCTATACCTTTCCCAAAAATAAATATTACCACTTTAAATAAAAAAAAAAAAAAACATTTTACATGTGGAGAAACAAAACTTAAAACAGTCTTTTACAGTGACAGGGTTACATTACGGTCTGAAGGATCATTCCTGTGTTCTTCGTTCATTCATTTTTTATCCTTTTCTTATGACGAACTTTGAGAGTTCCTCTCCATCCACCTCTGGTCGTCAGTCCATTGAGGGGCGGGGGGGTGTTGGGTGCTGTCATACCCACATCCCCACAGAGCTGTATATGTGTGTGCATGTGTGTGTGTCTTCTCATCTCTTCATTGCGGGCTGTGACTGACAGGTAATCATTGACAGGCATATAGAGAAGCTGACTTCATCTTGTGTTACCTTTCCTTCCTAGTTGAAGAAAATCCCTCAAGTTCTCTTCTGTGAATCTTGTCACTGCTCCTCAAGCCGCTCTCCTGATCTCAGCCACTTAGAACACTCTGCAGCTTACCACTCACTCCCCTGGCTGTCCACCCTCCAACGCTCTCTACTCCTCTGACACCATTCATGGAACTGAGAACAACACAGACAACATTAAATGTATACTCCGTAACACCAACAGCCAAACTGAGACTCTTTGCTCACCTCTTCCTGGACCTCCTCTTTCATTGACATCATTAAGAACTCTGCTGATCCTTAACTCATCATTATCCAACTCCACACTATTCTTCACACTAACATCTCAGAAGATCCATTATTCTGTTTACTGTCTTCAATAAACCTTTTAGGTTATCATATTATGTCCATAATTATTGCCAGTACCAGAGTCTTGTTCTGAACTAACATTGGTATCCTCATCTACAGAAGCAAACTGAGATTTTCTGAAAAAAAAAAAACAAGTGGCATATTAAAAAAAAAATCGTTTTCAAAGTGAATATTTTTAAAAAGTATAACTTAGAAATCCACTTTGCACATGCCCGCTCTGACCTTTTGTGCTAAAACCACAAAAACTGTGAAGTAATTTTTCAAACCACACGTCTTGCTTTGTGCTGACTCTGTTTTTGTTAAATTTTAACTGAAGTGAGCAGGTAAGAGGAAAAAGTAAACTATGTAAAAAAGCACAAGTCACAAGACATGCCCATAATATTCTTTTCTTTCATTGTAATGTAGTTAACATTTATTAAACCTGCTGATGCAGTGGGGACAGTGGGGGTGCAGATTTTTTTTTTTTTCAAGAACAAAATACAATTAAAGCCGCAAGCAGCCTTGAAGGCCCTCACACCTCAGCGCAACTCAGCCTGTGCAGCGACCGCGAGAGCCTGGCATCGCCTCCTACACGCCACAGACGATGCCAGCGCTTCACTTCAACACGTCGTCAGTAGGTGGCACTGTGAGCAACATGTCATATGATCTTCGGTCAGGCAGAGTTTTGGTCTGGCAAAAAGCATTCAAAATTTTGAGTAAATTGGACCTTCCAGATGGAAGCTGCACTCAGTTGTTTGTTTGTGGGCGGGGCTAAAACGACATCATCAATTGACTGTCAACATGTCCATCATTAAGTCATGATCATGTATACTAAATTTCAAGTGGATCTGATGATGTATGAGGGAGATATAGCCCTTGAAGTGTCCTAGGGGGCGCTGTTGATCCAAATTCCAATGTAATCCAATAGAGGTGTATGGGGACTGAAAAAGATCAGCCATATTTATTTTGGAGTGAATCAGACCATCCATGTATAATTTAGAGCCAAACGTATGGCCGTGGCGTGACATCAGAATTCGCCACGCCATCATATCCACACCCTCCAACTAAAGCAGTCAGTACTGGCGACTGTCTAAGACCATCATGTTATTTGTTACTTGGGACGGTTTCACATTGATTAGGTGAAGAACATCAAACATTGACTCTCTAAAGGAAAACGTGACACTTCCTGTTCTCAGGGGGCGGTGCTTCGATGATGTCAGCATCTGACCATTGAATATTGTTCAGGCCTAGAGGCAGATCAACTCCAAAAGGTTTTATGTGTCTGTGACTTTCTTTGTAGGAGCTATGTCAATTTTGTCTTTTATGGCGAAAAGTCATGTTTTGAGCTGTGGCCACGCCCACACGCTTTCATGTATCAAAAAGCTTTTGATAACTTTTGATCCCCAATGCCTTAAGAGTATACTGAGTGATTTTCAAGTCTCTAAGTCAAAAGCTGTAGTAGGGGTTTGCTCAGATATGCGGGCTAGAAACGCCCAAAAAAGGGTCAAAATGGCAAATTCAATCCAAAATGGCTGACTTCTTGTGGGGTTTGGACCAATGCTCCAAGAGACTTTTTTGTAGGTCCTGAGAAGATACATATGTGTACTGAATTTCAGATTCCTCAGTCAAAGCATTGCTTGGGGCTGATTTTTAAAGATATTCTAGGGGGCGCTGTGGACGGATTAGGCCAGGCCCACCGAATATATCATCAGATCTCTGTTGGGGACTGGACTAGGATATATCACATTGAATTTGTTGCAGATCAGATGATATATGTGAAAATTAGAGCCAAATGTATGGCCATGGCGTGACCTCTGACTTTGCCGCGCCGCCACGCCCTTTTATGAAAAGTCACTGTGCCTCAAACGAAGTTAGACCCACTAGTTATCTGTCTTCTGACGCAGTTTCAAGTTGATTGGACCAAGAGGGTCAGAGAGGCACCTTTCCAAGTGAAAAAAGTGACTTCCGGTTCTCAGGGGGCGTGGCTTTGATGATGTCAGCATATGACCCCATAGGATCGTCGGGAACCTGAAGGTCCTCCTTCATGCCAACTTTGGTGTGATTTTGAATTTTTTTGGGAAAGTTATTGCATTTTTTTAGTTTGGGCGCGAACACCAAGTTCGTGTCCCGGCCATGCCCACTAAACATGGCCGAAAACTCACGATTTTGATAACTTTTAATTCCCCATGCCTTATCAGCATATTGCCCAAATATGAAGTCGATAGCTCAAAATCCCTAGGAGGAGTTCGTTAAAGTTTGAGGTGAGTAAAAGTGAAAAACGGCCAAAAATCGGCCTTTGACCCAAAATGGCTGACTTCCTGTGCGTTTTAGGGCATACCCCCATGAGACTTTTTTTCTTGGTTTGAGGAGCTCTAGCAGTGTGCCAAATTTCAGATCTCTACAACTTAGGGTTCAGCCTAACTCATGTTTGGGGGCGTGGCTAAGTGGTTTGGCCATGCCCACTCACAATGACATTAAGGAACAAGAATTTTACGCGGGGGACAATTTTGGGTAAAATTTGGTGAGTTTTGGTGCATGGCAAAGTCCCCAAATTGCCCCGTAAAGACGCAACGGAAAAAACAAACAAACAAACAAAGAATAAGAATTCTTGCGATTACAATAGGCCCTTGCAGTTTTCCTGCTCGGGCCTAAAATTATCTAGACTAATGAGGCTGGAGGGTAGGAATTCAGTCTTCAGGGGGACTAAATGTCCAATGTGTACCCCGCCTTCTGCCCTTTGACTCCTGGAGATCGGTAGCAGCTGCAAGAATCCATATTTCTTAGGGAAGACATTCTCAAACCCAAATATACTGCTTTAAACTTTAAAAATGTCAAACATATAAATTAAAAAGCAAATAAAAAAAAAAAGTTTTCTTTTTATATCGAAATGAGCAATCAGTTGTAAAAGTGTGTGCAATTATGTTTTGTAAATTGATAGATTCATGGTTTTCAAATTGCATACATTTTTGAGGTGCAGCAGTTTTCACGACCCATTCATCAAGCCACAATGAACTGCAAATACCATTGAACAAGGCTGCGTACTTGTCAATATCTATTACCATCAGAGTGGTGATTTCATAATTGCAGTCAATGCATCTTAAACGCAGTCCTTGAGTGGTGCCTGACACGCTGCTGGAATGTTAAATGAGGCATACACACACAAAAAATTGCTACAGAGAAGCCCTACAAGTCCTCATTGTTGGGTCCTTTGACTTGGTGGTTAGTGATTCTTGAGACTTGTGGGTTGCCTTTGTTGCTGTCAAAAACACCACAGACAAAGAAACTGTTAGTCTGGGCAGTAAAGTCTGACCATTGGAGCCGACTGAGCACAGTAGGAGGCCTTAACTCCCAAATCAAGATTATCAGGCGAAAATAATGAGGGCATTGCTTGAGGAAAGGCTTGACTCAAACCAATAGCGAGGAGTTAAAGGATCATGGGGTAACTGTTGGTCAGACCAAGGCAAAAGACACAATGCAGGCTCTAATTGGTTTTCCTTTCTGAAACCACTGCTCCTTTTCTCTTGAAGATGTGCTGCGCTCAGACAATAACAACTGAGAGGCCTGCAAAGCTTATTGGATTTAAAGGAAAACCGTATCTGAAATGGGTGTTGTGCTGCCGAGGGGAGGAGCACTGCAATCAATAATTCATAGGGCATTTCCTTATTAGGATTTCCCCTGACTGGGCTAACAGTTCTGATGCCCAGCTCTGTGTCGGATGAGAAGGTTCCATCGAAGGCAAAGCCACACTGGAACTGCCTGTTCTTCATTGTTAAAACAGCTGCATAGTTTTTTTATTCCCACCGCGCTTTCCCAGCCCTTTCACTCTCTAGAGATCTTGGTGTTACTCAAGATTTCGCAGACTCTTTAAACACAATTTCGGTTGTTTTAACATAACAGCGAGGATCCTATAGACAACTTATATGCTATTTGCATTGTCTGAATAAAATGTTAATATAATGCTTAAAATATATCATAAATTTGAGTTTAATAATTATACTTACAGGTTTGATCTAAAGTATTCAGCATTGGTCTGCAATGTTTAAGCTACTGTTATGGTGTTTGTAAACAAGCATATACAGTCATATTCAAAAAATTTGAATATGTGTTCCAATGAGAATTGTTTGTCAGATTAAGAGTATTTTTTGAAAATAACAACCTTTAAGCATTTATAAAACATATTGTTCAAAAAGCCCACATTTCTTTATTAAAAAGGTTTTTTTTATTGGTCTGATGTAATATTCTAATCTTAAATGTCGTACTTTCATTAGCTGTAAGCAGACAATCCTCTTACTTAAAAGAAAAGTTTGAAATGCTTAAAAAACTTCCGTTTGCGTGCAGTTATTCTATATAATGTGTTTCACTTAATAAGCTAAGTTATAAATGAACTTTTCAACAATATTCTAATTTATTGAATGGGTCTGCATACCTTCCCTTAAGCTTGTGGCCTGTGTTCCTATACCCTGAACATTTAAGGTCTGCTGAGTTCAGAGTCAGAGGAAGCTACTGGTCAGATCACTCTCATTAGACTGCAGCTGCAACACATTAAGAACCGATAAATTACTTATCCGCCACGTGTTAAGAACTAATCCCACTCACAGGGCTGCGCTGGATGCCTCTCTATCATTAACTCTTCCTGATTTTCTTCCACACCTTGTTTGGTTTGTCATCCCAAACCTTAAAATCACCTTCAATTATTATCCTTAATTTACATTATCTCCCAGCTACCAATCCTTTAACTGGAAAATATTTAAATTATTTCAGTTTGCCTTACAAACATCTGTTTCTACTGTGAACACCCTGCTGTGATGAATGACATTTTTAACATACAGCATTACTGTTGAAGTCTGAAGTCTGTGAAGGGATATTGTCCGCTCACATTGAATTCCACGTTAATTTAATGCCACTAGAAGTGACTGCTGTGCAGGTAGAAGCCATGATGCAAAACAGATAAACAGTGATTACACTAACCATGATAAATGAAAGGGCAGCTAGCCAATGTGAGGAGTTTTACTCATCATAGATCACAATTTGTAAGTGCTGGTGGCTCAGGATACCAGAGCGGAGTGGAGGGCAGCTCTTCTTAATTCAATCAATAAGATTTTATGCAGCTGAATGCTACATTAAAAAGGTACCTCCAAACAAGCAGTTTCTGAATAGATGGCATTTTTAATCTATCCAAATAAAAGCATTTGTCATATGCATGAGATGGTGAGGATAATGGAATAATAAGTCTATGTTCAATCTGCAACAGAACATAAACTATATCAACCTCTTTTAACACACTCTGGCTTTATATGACATTTTTGGTTTCTGTGGAAATTTGGTGTCACGACAAAGAAATAATATGTAATTTTAAATAGCTTGTTATCACAGGTGATTTTTGTGTGTTTGATGACATTAAACATCTTAAAGTGGTGGACTTTGTATTTTCCTTTCACCAAAAAACAAATAAAAATTATCATGACAGAACAAAATGAATGAACATAATTGAAGCCAGATATTACATAGTATAAAAAGACAACCTTTTTTTTCTTCATTGTCTAACATTGAAAGGCATCTAAACCAAACTTACAGAGCGCCACAATTCTATTTCCGATGTCTTTCCAGATTTCTTGAGATTTTCACGTCAACAAAGATAGCA
The DNA here is from genome assembly GCA_036250325.1 of Characodon lateralis. Classification (NCBI taxonomy): domain Eukaryota; kingdom Metazoa; phylum Chordata; class Actinopteri; order Cyprinodontiformes; family Goodeidae; genus Characodon; species Characodon lateralis. The sequence goes on from JAHUTJ010074586.1 coordinate 18,359, forward strand.
GTGTTTTTAAAGTATTTCCTTAAAATGCACCCATGGATATCCCTCCATTTGATTCAAATGTTGTGATTTAACTTATCAGAAGACGACAAGGTCATCACGCTCTCAAATTGTTTTAAAGACCTATTAATCCTAGTGTGTGAAAACTTCTAAATTTGAAGAAAGTAATAAAACCTCTCAAAAACAATTAGCAAATTAACTTAACTGTCAATGAGAAGACAAATGCTGTGTGTTTTTATACAGTGTATGCAAATATCACTAATGAGGTAGGACATGATTAAGTATTAGAAGTACAGTTTGCATTGCAGTAGTTAGTATTTTAACAAACCTCTGACGGGGAACAGAGTCACAACAAATCAAGACAGAGATCAAAAACAGCGAGAGTTGCTTCATTGTTTTGGTTTCTATAAAAAAAGCAACAGTGTATGTGTGTGATGTGGGTCACTATAATGTTTTCTCAAAATATCTGTTGGTGAAATATACTAACCAAAATCTGATGTTTTTTAAATATCCATTACTGTTGAAAAAGCATATAGTGTTGTCACTGATATAATCCAATTCCATAAGTCTGAGATGCACGGCCATATTAAAGTGCTCACAAAGGAGTGAATTACTTTTTTGGCTAACTAGTGATATTTTTTTGTTAATTTTGTAGACTGTTTTTGGCAACAACAACCAAAAAAAGATCAAAACGATCATACCTACCAAAATATACTGAGAGAGTTTGGAAAAAAGAGAGAAGGAGTGATTTTATGACAAACTGCATTTAATGAATGAAAAGAACTGTTGGTTGGTTTGGACCCAAAGCTTCTTCTCAGAATTACATATCTAGATACCATAACTAGATATTTGGTCTTCACGCCAAGTCTTTTAAAAGCTCAGAAGCCAGCTTGATTTTAAATAGATAAAACTGAAACTCAAAGTAAATTTGTTGCCATGGGAATAGAACTTGGAGCAGATGAGGAGCTTGAACACAGAAGGGGGGAAATTTTCCTTGATCCAAGTAGTCCTGTTTTCTCTAATGTTTGTAATGTTTCCCTCCTTCAGCATAATAGAGTTAACTGAATGAGTCATCAACCGTCTTGAGTATAACTGGATGACGCAAGAGAAAATTATTCTAAGCATCTGAATCATATGTGTTGCAGCAGTAAAACATTTAAAATATAATTTGGGACAATAGGATTGCAGAACTGGATTGGGGACCATGGAGCTAAATTACAGCTGTGTATGTGAAACAAGCGGGCTGCCAGTGCTGCCATAAAGGTACAAAACCACAAACATGCAAAGACATACCCCTAAAACACTTTATGTCACAAATTCAAAACTACTGTTGGCTAAAGGCACTTACAGTAATGATCTTTGGGACTTTGGTTTTGTTTTAGGTTTTGCCTTATTTTTACTTTTGTCACTTACAGCTTTCCATATTCAGTTCATTATTTAATTTTAAGATTCATCATGCTTTTAGTTCTGTACTTTAGTTTTTTGCATTTATTGTATTCTTTGTTTCCCTGATTGCTTGTTTCTTCTGTTCAAAGTTATGTTGAAATCTGTAGTATTTTGATTTTCTGTGTATTCTTACGATTGCATTCTTCTAGTGTTTACTAGGTTTTGTTAGTGATTGTTTTCTGTGTTACCCAGTTTACCCATTACCCTCCCTCTTTTATTAGATTTGGGTTATATAATTGACAGAAGATATGTCGATAAAGACACCCTGAAACAACCAGGTACTGAACCAATACTGAACATAGTTTTGCATTGGGAAATGAAACAAACAAGGTGTTGCATCATCATGGGAGAGAAATTGTTTATACTATCTGCATTCAGGTGTTTTAATTTTTTACCTCTTCGCCTTTTTGGTCGTTTTGTACCTGACTTTTCAGCTAAGGAATGGTGGCTTCTGCCATAGGATATTATTATATATCACTATTCACACAGAAGGCAATTAAAAATCCAATACAGAAATAAATACAGAAAACGGTAATAAAACAAATAACACATTAGAACTTCAGACATGAATTAAAAGAATGACAATTACATTAGGGGTAACCCCCTAAACCTAACATATAAAACGAATCAGTAAATACAACATTATAAAACAAAATGTGGTTTATCTAGAGATGATAAAACATTTACACACTGCTAAAATAAGCTTTGGTCTTTATGTGAAAGTAAATTTTCTTCTGTCTGACGGAGTTAAAGTGCACAGAAACTAAATTCTGCCTCTCTTTGTTTAGTTTTATTTCTGGGAACACTGAGTCAACATGTGTGTAATGACCTGAGGGACCTACATGGTTCGTGTCTGACAAGTAACTGTCAAATGTATTTTAAAGCACAAAATTAACACACAAAATGAAATCTCATGAAAATCTTTAAATCTGTGTCAGTGTATATTTAATTAATCAAGTTTTTGTGGCTGTGCTATTGTCTCATTTTTATTTTCAGGTCACTTGGAGATTTCTTACAGATGATACAAAGCTGCAGCTATACTTTGCTTTGTTTTTTAGGCAATTGCAAGCCTTAACTGCTTGTTTCTTTCATGCAATTATTTAATCTTATACTTTTATTTTGTTTTTGCCCTTCCTTTGATGTCATGCACATTGGACCACCTTGTGTACAAATGGTACTATATAAGTAAACTTGCCCTACTTTGCTTTGCTTAAAGACTAGCAAGGTGCCAATTCTTACCTAGTAAAACAGCTGGATTCTTGTGAGACTCACACAGGAGAACACAGGAGAATTCATTTTGCCAGACTTCAAGCTGTGCCTCTGAAGCCAGTGTACAGTGTTTTTGATCAATCAGCATCTTCTACTAGCAGCTACAAGAAGGTTTTAGGATGTGATGACAGTCAGCAGTAGCAGGTCCAGAAGATGTGTGGGAAAATGCTGCTTTAACGACAGTTATATCAGAACAGGTGAGTTTCTCTTTGTTAAAATAGGAAATTAAATATACTAAAGGCTACCCTCTGCCCACATGTATGTATTTTTTTTTAATCTCTTCTCTAGACTAGCCTACACACAAATTTAGTTTCCTCAGCAGGCTCCACTCTGTTAATCTGATTGCAACAGATGGTTCAACTAATCACCTGCCAGTTAATTTTTTACATATTTGCCCTTCTCCAAACTGTTCCACACTGACTTCTCCAATAATTCTTTGTAAAAAACCATCTGGAGCATTAGCTTAGCCGGTTCCCGGGACCTTCACTTCTGTCTTTAACTAAATGGTAAATGGAAAACTAAAACATTAAATAAATAAAGATAATGAGACATTTTACCCAAACAATGGAAACCAATTAAAACAGAAACTGGCTAATGTAATACAAAAAGCCTTTCAGACCTTGTTCAGACTCATGGCTCACTGAAAAGATGGAACTGATCAGAATGAAGAGGCTTTATTTGGATTTGGAACATGTTAAAATACAAAACAATATAAACAAAATATGCACAGGGAAGTTAAAAACTGTTTTCACATTTGATTTAACTAACAGTAAGAAAGTGTCAACAAATTATTTTAGGAAACACCTTTAGAATGATAATAGATACTGAACTTGAGTCAAAAAACACATTGCTATCTGGGCTTTTTATTAAAATATGTTCATTAACTTGTGGGCTGGCAGAGGCTTTCTGGGCCTTGTGACTATGTCAGTAACTATAAAGATGCCAACTTTAACATTGTAAGGACAAGACTCAAGAATGTCACTTATTGAAACTGTAAGTTACTACAAAAGTTAGGTTGGCATTCACCATAAGACACTTTGCAAAATAAAATTAAGACTGAAAAGAAAACAAAAAAGTTCATTTCTTTAAATGTATTAAAAGTGTTTGATTTTAAATATATTGGAAATATCTGATTACAAGTAACTTACAATACCTGAATGATTCATACCCATATTTTATATTTCTACCACATAGTTTATATTTTATATTGTCCACAAATGTGGAAATTAGTCTTTGTTTTGTACCAAACAATATTGAACAAGACACATATATAATATGTGGTCATCAAATAAGAAATAGGAAAATTATTGTCACTTAGGATGAAGCCGATAAAAACATTCAATCCATTTTTCAAATCCAATAGTTTACTGTAACCTGAACCTGAATGTCTATTTCTAAATCCTAACTATTATAACAATGCATTTCATTACTTGAGAAAGTGTTTTGACTAAACATTGCTGTAACTTCATTGATAAGACACTTTAGCAAAAGGATAGAGTAAGAACAAAGACATACTCATAGACTTTGTACTTTATCTACTTGCTTCAGGGATTTCTTGTTTGTGTCTGACAACCCTATCATTAGTTGTTTTATTGTAATAAGTGCTGGTTTGGGATGGTGAATGCTTCATGAAAGGCTTCTTTGTAGACTGTGAAGGTGTTCCAAAATAATCTCAAATAACACAGGAACCATTAGACATTGTTTGCCGGGGAAATTAATCAGGCTTTTGTTTATCAAAAGATCATCATAATGTTGTATTCTCTTTGAAATAATGAACTGCACCAACATAAAAAACAAGTTAATTTCTTAATCCATTCATCATTTTGCATCGCCCTATTACCCATGAGTATTACAAGTTGTTTTTTTTTGTTTTTTTCATTCTTGTGTCTCTAGAAAACAACCAAAATTATTTCAATGCCTTTTTGTTCCAGGCTTGCTTGGAGGATAGTTTAGCCTCTGTTAATATTCAAAGGTATTAGCTTTGTTAATGTACTATATTTTAGTGCTGCAGCATTAATCTTGATTTAGGTTTTGATGCGATCTTTGAATGCTTTTCAGATATAAAGTAAAGAATACAGCAATAGTTATGAGTATATGCACACTTTATCAATTTTATATACTTCTTTGTAACATTTGAACTTTGCATATGTTTCTATTTATATACTGTCTGTTTTTTTTTCCAAATTAAATGAAGTCTAGTAATGAATAACTGGCAAGAATGTCAAACTCCAATAGAAACAGTTATTGATCTATACAACAATTAAGAACTGCTAAATGCCAACAAGAGGGAAAAAAAACATAAAGATTTTTATTTTATGAGAAGAAACACTGAGTTATAATGATAAATAAAACACACCCACAGCCATCTTAACCAGGAGGGACTGAAAAAGAGTTGTAGATCTCAGGTTGGACTTTTATTACCCAGATATCTAGATACACTACAAGGCCAGAACATTTAAAGAAATATTAAAAAAGTACAAAACAAAGATTATTAATATATTTAGAAACAACATAAAACAATCTCAGCCATGTTATTGTTCCATACATACATCTTTTTTTGCTTATGGCAAAGGCCATTAAAACCTTTATTATAAAATATATTTCCCTCAATCTTTTAGTTGTAAATTTTAATGTCAGTTCAAAGTTTTGTCACCTCCATGTTCGAGCTTAGATCTACCAGAAAAATTCACACTAGACCTTCTTTCATAGATACCTCTGTGATGATATTTGATTGGTCCTTTGCATTTTTTACTTACTCTTCAGTTTATTTATGTAGCACCAGTTCACAATAAATGTTATCTCAAGCCCCTTTCCAAAAGAAATTCAATCCAATTAAAAAAGACAGAATCCAATCAATTCCATACATTCCAGTGTAATTCTGGTTATCAAACAATTCATTCAGGTTAGTTAATTAGTCAAAAACATCTTTTAAGGAAAACCAGATAGTTTCCAGTGATTGTGATCTGTCAGCTCTGAAGATTATGGTAGATTATCAACCCTGCTCAAACCAAAATGACTGTAAGTGAACTCCTTCTGCTAGATAAAATTTATTGGAGTCACATAACCACATTCCTTTACAATGAACTATTTAGCAAATTATTGAAAACTACAAACAATTAGTTTTTGTTAAATCAGAAAAAAACTTCCGCAGGACATGATATTTAAATCAATTGATGGTGGATAGAAAATACTGTGGTGCCTTTTTGTACCTGTAAAAGTTAAATATGAACTAGTATGCACAGTTCAAAGAGTAGTAAGAAATAGAGAAAACATTAACTGTTAAATAAAAACAATTGACATATTACTGATTAAATGTAAAATCAACACTGTATGTCCTGACACTTTATAAAGTACCATCAGCGGTTTAACAAAAAATGGTAGTTTATTTCACTGCATGCATTCCTATTTTACCTGAATGTTGTGCTTGCTTTTAAACATATACACTGAAATAATATTTAAGGAAAATTATGCAAACAATGATATACTACAGTGTAAATTCACATTAAGAGATTTCCTTCATTTTCAATGTGGCTGGACTAAATCCTAATATACAGTAACACAAATGATAAGAAAGAGTTTAAAAGGAATTGTGTTATCTCCTGGGGTGAGGGATTTTTTGTTAAACAGCTATTGTATGACTGAGGTGAGAAATTTCTGTCTTTACAACAATAGAACAATATCCTGTCATAAAATTAAATGTGTGCATTCCTTTGCCTGTCCATTCATCTCTCATTCACCTTTCGTCTGGGTTTAATGATAACAGTTTACAGCAGACAGGCTTCTCCATAGAAAAGCTGAAGTGACACCTCAGCAGCATAACAGCTTTCTGGTTAAACGAAAGCTGACTGGTCATATTCATGTGTTGTGTTGTCAGGAGGAGCTTTGCTTTGTTTTCTTTTCCATGTCTGTACCAATGGATTCCTACATGCTTCATCTCAGCAGTATCACCTGCTTGTCGGGGAGATTTAAGCTGATATAAATAGCTCCACTTTCTGTTTACGCCATAAACAGCCTCTTCCTAAGGTCTGCGGTCCTCATACTGTCACATGTGATTGGTCGTCTGCTGCTCGATGGCCCATTCTGCTGACATGCGGCAGAGGGAGGGAGGAGCTGCCCCAGAGGAACCAGCAGCCGCTGTCAACTGTGGGCCTTACTCTTGGTGAAAAAGCAAAGGTAGATATTGATAGATGACATGAACAAAATGTTGTTCAGGAGATGGGCGAGGCAGCTGACGGTATATACTTGCGAGGTCCTGAGAGGGCTAGCTTGACTTCAACCACACATGACTAACTGCCCTGAAGGCAGGTAGAGAAAAGGCCCTGTCATAATCTATTACTGCATCTCGACTCTTGAGGGAACATTACAACTACACAACAAATGCGTCTGAGCCTTCTGTATTGAGTCGAGGACACAGAGTCTGTAGTATCCATGTTGGCTGAACTACGGTACGAGTTATGCAGCTTGTTAGACCTCAAACAAGACACATTGCCAGTATCCCCTGAGTAATGTGTGTAATACAGCTGTTTCATGACATGTTTATCATGCAAACGACAGTGAAGTAGTCCAATAAACACTTAGAATGAGATGTGTCACATTTTAAGGTTGAAACATTTTTTGGCAGCAATTTACCAAAACTGCTGTTGATGGAAAAACTGAAATAAAATATATTGGTTATAGAAGCCTGTTTGATTGATTCATATTTGCTGTGATATGCATCAGTTGCTGAATTCCAATGCAACCCAACTCCACTGACTTCTGTTAAACATTATTCTTGCTGCAAGGTGCATGTGTAATCTCTGCTCAGCGGCAGCATTTGTCACACATTTCCTTTATAAATGATGAACTCTGTGGTGGTGAGCTTTATTTTTTTTTACTAATGTCTCTCTGTGATGCCTCTTTTGATTACTACTTATTCTGAATGACTCACTCTGTTAATGTGCACTTTATCAGGTTTGTCTGATGCTTAGTCAGTAACAGGGTGACAACATATTGCGTTTAGGAATCTAGACATGAAGACAATGTACTGAATTTGAAACTGAGCATCAAAATTGGATAGAATGGAGATTTAAGTGACTGAAAATGGGATGATTGTTGGTGTTAGAAAGGTTGCAGATCTGCTTGGATTTTCATCACTCAACAATTTTTTGAGTTAACAGATTATAGTCTGAAAAATAAAATATCCTGTGGGTGACAGTTCTGTGGACCAAAATACCTTGCTGAGGTCAAATAAGTGATAGACTGGTTCCAGGTGATGTAAAGGAAACAGAAAGTATGGGGAATAGTCATAACACTGCATTGAAAATTGATGAGTATACAGTTTATTATATGGACTTACAAAACATGTATGTTCTTCTGACTTTTAGGCTCTTTTGACATATTTTCTTACCTTACCACCTATGTTAGTATGTCTAAAAATAAAGAAATGGAGTCCATTGTGTGCAGTCTCTATTCTTGTCATATCTATATATATATATATATATATATA
>JAHUTJ010074587.1:0-26537 GCA_036250325.1 Characodon lateralis
GCAGGGGGCCTGTGATGTCTTTCAGGTGCTTCAACACCAGCCGCTCAAAGGACTTCATGACCACAGATGTCAGGGCTACAGGCCTGTAGTCATTTAATCCTAGGATGGTGGGTTTCTTGGGCACCGGGATGATGGTGGTTAATATATCTACGTTATTTAGACCGACCTCAACATCAACTTTCAGTAATAAAGTTTGGTCTGATTTCCTTCTCCTTGTTGTTGTTTTGATGAGCGCGTGATCATTAATGGGAGCTAATTGAGTTTTTCAGCAGCAGACAACAGTGTTATGATGCAGAACAAATCAACATTCATGCACTTTATCTGCAGAGGACTTGGTTTAAACTGAGGCATAAATTAGACATAAATGTCAGTAGAGAATGAAAAACTGCCTGCATTCAAAAAGACAAAGTGACTCCAGCTTTGAAGATAATTCTCCAACAAATTATCTCTAACTGGCAAAGACTCGGCCCATCTCAACAGCACTGATTAAACTGTCTGCTGCTGCTGATCGTTACATTCAAGGAGCTGATTATTATTTGATTCTGTGGTCAGTTTCTAAGTAATTGTAAATAATTACAATTAGAAGACATGGGTCAAGTCAATGTATTGATGAACATTTAAGAACACCTAACAGGTTTAAATAGGCTCTCTGGTAGCTTCCTACTAAACATTTTTGTACTGAAACTACCTCAAAATTGTCCAAAAAAGCTAAAATTAGTCAAAAAAGTACAAAAAAAGTTTAGAAGACTTTAAATTGAGTCTTTTACGTCTAATAGACATCTATAGAGGTGTTTCTCAAGAACATTTAGTTGCTGCACATGTTGCCAGACTCTTTATGATGCATTTTGTTCTATTCAGTTTATTTATTTTCTTTATTTTCACCAATTCAAGACACATGTCATCTCAGCAGAAAACATCAGATTTTTATCCAATGAAGCAGAATCCAGTTTGGTCCAAATTCAGTTAGGATTAGAGCTGCACAGAGAACTGAATAATTGTACTCACAGTATCAGCAGGAGCTATATTGCAATCGCGAAGGATTACTTGGGTGCAATGTTTAGTAGGGTGTTATGTTTCAAGCGCCATGCATGTAATTAGTAAAAAAAAAAGGTTTTTGTCTTTGGAAGTCCAGCTGATTGTATCGAGTCACTGACTATGCAGCAATCTCTGCAAACTTTGAAGGAAACCCTCCTTTCTAGCAGAACCAGGCCCAGGATGAGAACCCGGATGAAGAGAAACTAGAAGTGAGAGAATACGATCTCCCCTTTCAATTATTTTACGAACACATAAGTTTAACAAGAACCAATTGAGAATTTAACAATTCAAACCAAACTGGTTAAAAAAAGTGATCACATTTTAATTGACAAACATCATTGTATTCATGCTCAGCAGATCCTAAAGAACATATTTAACTATTTGCAATTACCAAGATGTATTTACAAAGATAATGATGACATCTGCCAACACACTGTTGCACACTGCTATTTTATTCCACTTAAATGTTTTAGAACAACATCTAAAGCTCTAATGGTCTCAGTGCCTCAGTTAAGGTCAGAGTTCAAGATTCAACAATAAGAATGAGATACTGGGCAAAAATGGCCTCTGTGGGGGAGTTCCCTGCCAAAACCACTTCTGAACACAAAGGCCCATTTTGCATTTTCCAAAAACATCTTGATGATCCTCAAGCATTTTGGGAAAATATTCTTTGGACTGACCAGACAAAAATGAAGCTTGTGGGAAGGTGAGCATCCTGTTAGAAGAGGCCTAAAACTAACACCGCATTTCAGAAAAGACCATCATACTTACAGTCAAACATAGTGATGGTAGTGTGATGGTCTGGGCCTGCTTTGCTGCTTCAGGAACCTGAACGACTTACCATAATTGATGGAACCATGAATTCGACTCTCAACCAGAAAATCCTGAAGGAGAATGTTCAGCCATGAGGTTGTGACCTTAAGCTTAAGCACACGTATGTAGCAGGAGAATGATCCAAAGCACATCAGCAAGTCCACCTCTGTATGGCTGAAAAAAACAATTAAGTTTTGGATTGTCCCAGTCAAAGTCCAGACTGTAAGTCGGATTGCGCTGCTGTGGCATGCCCTTAAACACACCGTTCATGCTCTAATACCCATGATTTTGGCTATATTAAAACAATTTAGCAAAGCAGAGTGGGGCATAAGTCATCCACAGTGATGTAAAAGACATTAATTGGATGGTCTGAAACATTTCATTGTGACTAAAAAGCTGAAATAAAATAAATCTGTAAGGGGGAAATACTAATCCATAATGAGATATTTTCTTATTATTTGGTATGTTTTCTGCTTCTGTACTTTTCAGCCATAATGATAGCGAATCATTGTGTTTGTTTGGTGTTAACACTTTGTGAGAAGCCCTTTTAATCCCTGAGGTGGGTTATCTGAGGCTGAAGTTTCATTTTATGGATTTCTAACTGAACTGCACAGAGCTCAAAGTCGAACAGACATCAAAGTGCTTTCACCTCCCTGGAACATGTCTTTTTTTCTCCTTTCTTGTTGGTTTTCCCACGTATTTTTCCATCTTGAGTCTTTGACCAACACCCACTACAGGTTTTAACTTGTTAGCTTTAGATTAGTTGACTCATGACGTCCGGTTAGGAAAAGTCAGGCAGTTGTCCAACAGTTTATTTGAAATGCGTCTAATAGGTGTGAAGATCTTTGCAGCCTTTTGGGGTCAGATATTTAACATGCAAACATTTAGAAGGAAGAGATCAGCTCTTCTGATGTGATAGCAAATCAAATCTGAAGTTTCATTTAATCAGATAAAAGTGTTCATGTTTTGTCTTTTTCTGGATCTCCATACAGTTTAACATTAACAGCCTTTGTTCTTTAAGCATTTTTCCAGCTGGCTGACGTATTGATCTGGCGTTCCAGGTGATTTATTAGGTGCTGATGTTTTACAAGCCTGAACACAGAAGACACGGCTCTCTGCAGTTCTTATTTCGAGCAGAATGAGGGGACTGTTACTCAGCACATTTGTTACGTTTACCCGCATCACATGCTGTATTATTATCTACCTGAAATTGATCACGGCTCTTGCTGATGTTGCTGTTTTTTAGAGGCGAGAGTTCAGGATTGTATCTTTGCAGCGGTCAGATTTTAAGCTCTAATGTGAGCTTAAAATCTAGCAGTTGATTTGCTGAGTCTTTGCAGAAGTTAGCTTGTGCAGTATGTACAAGGAAAACTGAATCAAAAGGAATGAAGCCTTGCAAGGAAAGTAATTATGTACGTTTTCAAATCCAGTTATATGCAATTTAATTAGTTTATCCTTTACAGTCAGATCAGTTATGATAGTAACTATGAAATATAAAACGTTAGCGATGTAAGTGCATGGTTTGGCTTAAACCTTTAACCTTGGCTCAGTTACTTGTCCTGAGCATTACTGGAGTCTCAGTGAAGAGCAGAGATGAAATAATTGCTGCTTATAATGATTACTATGGTTAAAAAAGCTTATGTGTCTTTTTATGCAGTGTATGTAAATATCTGGATTCCGGTGTAAATGTGGAGCTTATTGAGCTAAAGTGAAGCAAACAGATTTCCACGAATTAAGGCGCACCACCAAAACGTTTGATAAAAATCCTTTTTACTTTGTTTTATAAATCAGGCGTTATTATAACAAACCTCCAAAACACAATCAAAACAAGCCCTAAAAAGGTTCCTAAATGCATACTGGAACTTCTCTTAGTTGTAAATTTTAGTTTTAAGTATGAAAACAAAGAGCGGCTGAAAACAAAGAAGCACAAATGAGCCGTGGGTGGCATGACAATAAGGTCGACTGAGCTTTTTACCTTTGTTGACTTCCGTCAACGAGTCATCCCACTATCAGATCCCCCCCGCTTACCTCCTGTGGTATACAGCAGTAACAATATCTGGGAATTACATATGGATGCTGCACTGACATGAAGAAGGCTGGATGAATTCCAGCTGTGAAGTATTTACAATGGAGCATTTCACTGAGAAATTAGACAGCAAGGTGGTCTCACTTCCCTCGTCTGGAAGCTCCATGACTTTCTCAGGGGAGCCGCCGTGGCATCGTTGCCCTCAGAAGAGGCGCCGGGAGCTGCGACGAACAGAAGATGGATTCTAATTAGCCCTGTCTGTGACGTCTCCATGCGCTTTGATATGACAGCAGCTGAGAGCTCCTATGAGGGAATGCTTGCACTCAAGAGGGGTGTTAAAATTGAGTTGGAGGTGTGCTGCCTGCATACTTGTCAAGTTTTCCTCTAGTAAGTTAAGAAGAAAGTCAGACAAGGTGGAAATAAACAGAAAGTGCAGAAGTTTACAGAGAATTTAAGCAGGTGAATCTGCAGCATTTCTATTCATTTTTCCATGTGTTTAAAATCAAACTTATGCTTCAGACAAAAATGTATTTAAACGTTAGTATTCAGTTTTGAATTTTACAACAGAAATAAATAAATTAGCCATTTTAGACTTTAAAACCTTTTTAAGTATATTAAATGAGATGTTTTTCTAACAATCTGTTAAAAAAGGTTGCTATGGCTCCTTTCAAAATCTCGCAGGGGTGAAGGCTACAGGCTGTAAGCCATGCCCATTTGATTCCATGATCACAGCAACATTAGCTGAAAACTCACAGGGCCAATAATTTTAGCAGATCGACTTGTATGATGTAACAAGGCAAAGCGTGCCATAATGGGGAGGCGGGTGGAGGGTTGTGGTTGCATGTTTGATGAGCTAGGGCCTTCTGATTGGTTAGGCTTTGGAGTCAGAGCTACAGTATTAGCCAGACAAAAGGGGAGGGGCTTATTTAGTTAAATTCCCAAGCAAAATTCCCTTTATTTTTTATATTTGAATTATTTTTAATTTGTTTGGATTTATGTGTACATTTTCAATTTAATGTGCAACTTTTATACTTTACTTGGATGTAATACAGTGAGAAAAGAACATTTATGTGCCCATTTATACTAAGATCAAAAATTATTTTAAAAACTGCAGCCTTTTAATTGAAAGCTGTTGTGATTAAAGACCTCTTATTTTATGTGAAAATCTGTAAAATCTCATTAGAAACAATGTGCTCCTTTTCGGCTTTGGGACTAGTGTGGATTCATCTCTTTATTCAATCGCACCCTCTTTCATTTATTGTGTTGCTGATGTGGGCCCTTTGAACTTGGATGGAGAGTGTGCTGAATCATAAAAGAGCTTGAATTTGAATTAAAACACACTCACCAATGCTGCTTGCAAAATGAAACAGTGAAGTGTGTTTGTTCATCATGGAGCAGGTGCTGCTTGTCCAATTGTTCCTTGAAACTCTCTCGCCCGCTCTGTTCTGTATGGACCTTGTCAGAAGGATGCTGAGTGGGTTGGTGATCGACAGCCAGTTGGCCGCTTTGGCTTCAGCTGACTCCTCATTTTTATCTGCTTGTTGTGCCTTAATGCTCAGCACATACCGTTTGTCTCTCCACTGCCTAGTGTTTTTCTGATGTTTACCTTTAACACGGTGGCGCAGTTGGTAGCACTGTTGCCTTGCAGCAAGAAGGTCCTGGGTTCGATTCCTGTCCAGGGGTCTTTCTGCATGGAGTTTGCATGTTCTCCCTGTGCATGTGTGGGTTCTCACCGGGTACTCCGGCTTCCTCCCACAGTCCAAAGACATGCCTGTTAGGTTAATTGGTCACTCTAAATTGCCCTTAGGTGTATGAATGAGTGTGTGCATGGTTGTTTGTGTGTTGCCCTGTGATGGACTGGCGACCTGTCCAGGGTGTACCCCGCCTCTCGCCCATAGACTGCTGGAGATAGGCACCAGTTTCCCTGTGACCCACTATGGAATAAGTGGTAGAAAATGACTGACTGACTACCTTTAACATCAACTTTATGGAGCCTTTAGGGATATCAGCCTTATTTGCAGCAACCTCAGTTACTTTGCATAAATTAGCATTTGGGGGGGGGTTGTCCATTGTTTGGCATGCACAGACAGACCTATGATCAAGTTGTTAAATTTACAACTAGTGATCCTGAATTGTTTCTTGTTGATCTGTTACTCAAAGATCAAACATTTCTGCATTTAACTGTATGTAGAACTGGGTGTCAATCTTTTAATCTTTAGTTTATCATGCAAACTGTGCAGTTTTTTTAATTCGTTATCCGTTTCCTGGACAAAAACCTGGAGTCCTGACCCAGTACTAGATCCATCCATCCATCCATCCATCCATCCATCCATCCAACCATCCATCCAACCATCCACCCGTTTTTGGTATTTTTCTCCACTCTTAATACTTTTGCTCTCTTTTTCATCTTAGAAAACAAAAAACTTTTTTTGTCTTATTTTACTGGAATATAAAACCAGTCAGTATCCCCAACAACTGATTCCTCCTGTTTGTTCTCAGATTCCTTCTTCTTCTGAACAGTCGTTCTTTGGTTTCAAACTTGGTGCACTGTTTCATATTGTAAAATTACACAATTAGTTATAAATGTAGGAAATTAGTAACCTGTTGTTTTCTCCAGTCTACCTCACTAAAAAAAGCACTATGCCAAACACAAATAATGCTAAAAAGGTCCCAAAGCAGAAGTATTGTGTTCAGCTATCATTAGAGGTCATTTATTGCAGATCTTTGGGTGGCATGCTGTTTTGTTTTCTATGAAGCACTCTGCGCAGCCACTTAAAATCAAATGAACCACGTTTTAGGGAAACAGAGACTGAAAATGTTTAATTTCAAGAAATTGTTAAGCATCATCGCTACAGGAGGGAATGTTTGGTGTAGATTTACTGCAATGTAGAACAGCATGCCTCCATGTTTGCCCCAAACAAGCTCGTAAAAATATTAAACCACCATTTAGTCTGAGTGAAATTAGAAAACTATATTTACAAGAGCCATGTCCCAACATAAATTCTCAACTTTCAAATGATCTAATAAAAGTTATTTAAATACAAATTTTACTACTTTACAGCAGTATCCTGACATAACTCACAGCTTTGGTGTTACAGTACTTCTTCGAGCTCGAACATACTGCATGTTGGTGTTTGGTTGCATTGTTTTCACATACTTTACTCGAGTTCTACACACTCCTCCTCACACACACACACACACACACACACACACACACACACACACACACACACACACACACACACTCTGCAGGTGGACCTTATGCACAGGGTGTGGCCAGCATCCCGTCTCGTTCGACACCCTCTCATCCCGGTTAATGAGCGCCGGCACAAAATCCGCTGTGCCATCAGGGCTGTGAAATCTCTCCTGTCATTCAGAGATTGCTCAGCAGATGACTGAGCCCTGACTTGTCCTTTTAGCAGAAGGAGGAGGAGGAAAGTGAGACAGATCTGCTGAGAGTGTATGGACATGGGAGTGATGGAGAAGAAAACACTTGATCAGAATTGGACATTCAATAATAGCTGAGCATCATTAATCAAGTGCACACGGTCTGCTCTGCAAATGTCCAAATGTTTCTAGAGATAATTAGCTTTGCCTGGTTTTCTTTTTGTGTTCTGACCATCATTTCAACCTAGGAAATGGTGTCTTCATAACCTCCCTCCTAACCAAGCGTTTTCTAGTTTGTGATTTGCATCTCCCAGCGTGACAAAAAAGCACAGCGGCTTTTTCCTGTAAGACAGAAATGCTAATTGTGTGCCAGACTACTGGACGGATCATGGTTTAAACATGTTCCTATCACAATATCACTGTAGGACAGTTTTATATCCGATGGCTATACCATGTGATTTAAATAAAAAACGGAATAAAATCACCTTTATGTTTGCTTTGAAAACAACATTAATGAATCATATCTTCTTGAGGCGGTTGATAAAGGAAAAATAATTTGGTTGCCAGATTTAGTGTTAGTTAAGTTCTCCAGGAGTTTGACATGCAATGGACACCGAGTTGAATGCACAAAAATGTCTTGCAGTTGTCTTTAAGTTTCCCTTTACAGTATTAAAGTAGAACTAAACCGCATGGAAAAGAATAACTCCGCCCCCAGACAAAGTTTGAAAAATGCCACCAAGTGGGCAGTGCCAAGTGTGGGGATGAGCAGAGGGGGTTAAGTGGTCCGGAGGACGAGGGAAAGTGGCTTTAAGGATACTCCTAAACAAAAATTTGCATGTGAATAGTTCTGTAACAGAAAATAATAAAAAGGAAAACGTTCACGGCTACACCAAAGGTTCCCTTAAGTCCGAGGCCATGGTTCTCGACCGGAAAAGGGTGGCTTGTCCTCTTCAGGTTGGAGGGGTGTTCCTGCCTTGGTGCGGCTGCCACCGTAATGGGGGCGCTGTGCCGGTCTGTTGTGGTGAAGACAGTGGAGCCGAAAAGCGAAGCTCTCGATTTACCAGTTGGTCTACGTTCCTACCCTCACCTATGGCCATGAACTTTGGGTCATGACCGAAAGAACGAGATCCTGGATACAAGCGGCTGAAATGAGCTTCCTCCGTAGGGTGGCTGGGCACTCCCTTAGAGATAGGGTGAGGAGCTCGGAGTAGAGCTGCTGCTCCTCCACATCGAGAGGAGCCAGTTGAGGTGGCTAGGGCATCTATACCGGATGCCTCCTGGACGCCTTCCTTGGGAGGTGTTCCAGGCACGTCCCACCAGGAGGAGGCCCAGGGGACGGCCCAGGACACGCTGGAGGGACTATGTCTCTCGGCTGGTTTGCGAACTCCTTGGGCTCCCCCTGGAGGAGCTGGAGGAGGTGTCTGGGTGTCTCTACTGAGTCTGCTGCCCCCGCGACCCAGTCCTTATTTCCAACACAGTATAAGAGCAAACAAGCCAACTGAACACCTGCATTAAAAGATAACTGATCAAAACTGTCATATTCCTGGCAGCTTGCACGTAAAAAGGCCAAGCAAACCTTTATTTGTATGCTGTTTAAACTATTGATAAAATTTCATCTTTTCTTTATTACACTTCTTCACAACCATTCTCCTTTACTGCGAGCAGTTCTCTGATTGGCCAAGCAAATAACAGCTAATTTAGCCCATCTGCAGAGATCCATCACCCTTCAAAACAAAAATGACAATTGTATTTACAGGTGTCTGTCAAGACACACAAGGTCACCATGCAAAGATAAAAGTACTCAATACAGGATAAAATATGACAAAGTGGCGAAGAAAGTATTAATGTTAATAATATGCTCTTCATTTAGCATGTAGCTAAAATCACTCTCTGGATGGTATACAGCATTTTACATGCATACAAAACAATTTTTAAAATAAAAGTAGAGATATTAAACTACTATTATTGCGTTTTGTGGCTGGTAATGGTTTTGTTTTCAGTCAGTAAAAAAAATGATTTAATGTACTCCTGTGTCAAATTACACCCAATTAACATGCTAGCATAAAAAGTAACAGAAGTTGTGTTAGCAAAGCTAAACATATTTTCTTTGCTGCGTTTTTGGTTACAAATTCATATTAAACATTTTTAAAACAAATTTCACAGTACAAAAAGCCTCAGTTAGCCAGTTTAGTATTTTTAATGTAAAGCTTTGGAATATGTTAGCTGAGCAATGCTAAATGTTAGCCTGTTAAAGCTGAATGCATTTTGGTCTTTGCTTTGTTGTTGTTTTGATATAGATTGATTTATTAATTGCTTGATTGATTGAGGTTATTGTAAAAGATAAAAATAAATGCAATAACCAAGACATAATTTAGATGAAGGCAACAAATTAGTTAAAAAAACGGGCCTTGACTGTATGGGATTTTCCATCTTTTTAATACCTCACGGTACCTCTTCATATGAGTTTGATAAAAGTCAACCCTTGCGTTAAGTGGACCCTAAATGGGTATAATACACGTAACCCACGCACATCCCATCTTCGGGTTTTCTGTGGGTACCATATGGGTACTACATGGGAGAAAATATTGGTTCTGAGTGTAATTGTCTACATCTACATCTAATATTGCTCATGTGGTTGTAATGTTGGATAATGCTATGCAACAAGTGGGCCCCAACGGGGTTAGATACAACAACCCTATGTATGACCCTCCTCCAAGTATATGTAAGTACCACCAGTATTAAATGGGAGATTAATGGGATGAAAATGGGGTTATTTCTAAACTCCATAGTGATCCCTATACTGTAATTTTTGCCATAAGATTTTATTGTAGGGTAACTTTGGGCCCTCAGCGTGCCTCATACTGAGAACTGATCAAGGTTCCAACTTTAAGTTTAGATTTAAAATTTTTATTTTGTGTTTAGAGGCAGGTGTAATGGGCTGTGGTGTTTTGTGTTCATTGAAAGACAGTGGAAGCAATTTCAAATAAAACAGGTTCTTTTTCTAAATAATAATCAGTTTTAATTAAAACTATAAAGGTTGAGAAATGTGTCCATGCTTGAAGCAAAGCTGT
This sequence comes from Characodon lateralis, assembly GCA_036250325.1. NCBI lineage: Eukaryota > Metazoa > Chordata > Actinopteri > Cyprinodontiformes > Goodeidae > Characodon > Characodon lateralis. The sequence goes on from JAHUTJ010074587.1 coordinate 10,333, forward strand.
TGTTTTTCTTTATTTTTTACTTTGTTTAAATTGTGGTTCTTTAAATTAGTTAAAAACATATTTATTTTTGCTACAAAAGAGTTGGTACAATTATCATTATTTTTAATTTACAACAATTACACAAAGGTCCATACAGTTGGTATTTTTAGCTTTCTCATTATTGAATTGTTTGTACATGTTGTTACAGCATGTCTCTGCAGACATCAGATGCTTTCTGGGAATAGAAATGAGGGTGGATGCTGTTCCTAACTGTTAACTTTGCTTTCCTTCCTGCTTCTCCTGTTCCACAGAAACATTTGTCTCCAGACCAACTTCCCAACCCATCCTGCCCTGACCTCACAACACAATGAATTCGTCACCGCACAGCTCCCATTCCTCTGTCGACATCCTGGAGGAACTCCAGCTGATTGCTGCACAGAACCTAGAAAAACTGGACATCAACAAATACTATGAAGTCATCCGTGAGCTGGGCAAGGGCACCTATGGGAAGGTGGACCTCGTCATCCATAAAATCCGAGGTAACTGGAGCTGGAACTGTCTGAAACCCAAACATGTTCGGCATCTTATTGTTGCCAAGAAACCAGCTTCAGTTTTCATTTCGTAACCAAGACACTGAAATGAAAGCCTCGCCTACCGCTGCTTTTAACCTGAAACAACACAAAAGCTTCTAATTATCACAACATCAAAAAATAGACCCGAACATGAAAGGTTGAATACATTTTCTCCTCCCAGACACAACTCCAGAAATTAATTTGGCCCCAAAACAAGCTAATCTGCAAGACTGGAGATGTAGGTTTTACTAAGAAGGTTTTACTAAGAATATCAAGAGTGTTGTTTATTTTATTTGCAGAATAAAAGACTTGTATTCACTGCATGTAATTTACTCTGACAGTCAAATGAGAGGTAATGCCGGTAGCCTATGTGATGTGATACAACAGTCTGGGATTCACTCAACAGACAGAAAATCCCTTCAACCTCGTAACATTCGTAACTGCTCCGAGCCTTTCAATATTCTAGTTTATGGAGCACAAAGCTGCAGCCTCACTGCCAGTTTTTAATTGGCTGAGGTCTGAAATTGAGATGAAAAATGGTCTTTTCGCCACTGAAGTGCTCTCTTGAAGCATGCATAAGATAAAAAAAAATAAAACAAACAACTCTGTCGTAGTTTTATTCACAATTACTTCATTATAAATACATTTTATAAAAAAATACATGCATTATCAATAGATTATGGTGGATTTGTCTGAAATTCAGGGTGGAATGTTCTTTTTCTGGGAAATGAAAAACTTGCTGATCTTTTTTAGTGCTTTATTTATCTTTTACTATTAAACCGTAATGAAATAGATATTTTAATAAGAACACCACCAGCATCATTTGTAACTGTCAAAGTATTTGCATTTCATTTGTAGACCCTTCTGGGAACTGAACTATGCTGTTGAAATAAACCTTCACTCTTTAGGTTTTTAGTTAAATCCCCTTTGAAATTAACATTTGCAGAAAATATTCCCAACTAATTCTCACAGCAAGCTTTTCCTAAATTAATTCACCCTGTTTTATGCTCCGCAGGCTACAAGCTTCTAAATCTATACCCAGCCACTGAATTTCCATTTCTATTATGAAACATCACAGTAAAAACTTTATTATACAAAGCCTAACAACTATGGTTTGATCAATTTCATTTTTTCCAGTGAATGTAGCAATTCTTATGTTTATTTACTGCTATGTTTACAAAGGGGCAACAATTAAGGTCTCTCCTAAAAACGTAGACTTGACTCATTAACATCCTCCAAAGCATTATGGGAACTGCAGTTTCAAAATAGAAATTAAGACAAAAAATTTATGCTTTTTAAAAGTAGGGAGTCTCAGTGCTATGCTGATGACCATCTGCTGTTTCTCCCTGTAAATCTTTCAATTTAAGCTCCTTTTACTTCATAATATATAGGTATGCTCTTTTTAAATAAGGAACATGGGGTGAATGACCCAGTAAATTCAGCCCATGGTCAGATTGTGAAATTATGAAATAAATAAAGAAAACATCCCTATTTAAGACTCTACAGAACCAAAGGAGAAAGTCTCTTCTGAAAGAACCAAAGGTTTTCTGGAGCAATATCCTTTGAGCAGATGAGACCAAAGTACAGATGTTAAGTCATAATGCATGGCACACTGTCTGGACAAAACCAAACCCAAAATATCAGCACCAATACCTAATACCAGCTGTCAAGCATGGTGGTGGAGGGCTGATTATGGGGGCTTGTTTTGCAGCCACATGACTTGAGCTTCTTGCAGTCTTTGATTGGACCATGAAGTCCTCTGTATACCAAAGTCTTCGAGAGTCATAAGCGAGGCCTTCTGGTGGACAGCTGAAGTCTTGCCCAAACTAATCCCAAAAAAGAAGAAAACAAGGTGTTGCAGAGGCCCAGTCAAAGTCCAGACATTAACCTAATTGAAATGCTGTGTTAAATACGTCTATAAAGTGTCTCATTTTGGACCTCAGAAAGAACAGAATGCCTCTGTTGACCTTTGCTGAGTGTCTGAACTGTGTAAAACCCACAAAGCATTTTTCAGAGCTGAGCAGGTGGTAATGGAGAGGTCCCTGATGACACACTAGCTGTTGGTGCAGGGGAATTATAGGCCAACGTGGCAGTTCTCCAAGTTATTGTCTGGGATTGTTTTCCCATCGTGGTCGTTTTTTTCTCACTGCTCCTCCTGTCAGCAGCAGCTAAGTGAAGACGCCGCAAATAAATGCAGCTAAATGCATTATGCAGGTGGACACTGTTAAAGTGAAATGGTTTCTCAATATATGTTTGGTTTTCTAATTTTACCATCAGCTTTAGGACTGTTGAAAACATCACATAATCCCCAATGTGAGAGCAGATCAGTACTCAGTGTAAATCTCCAGCAAATAAACATCAGGATTTAAGTGTGTGTTTGGATTTTTAATTATTCATCAAGATTTTAATTAAATTCCTTGCAAGCTATTAGGCAGCTGTGACATAAATCCCTAAGTGTTTTGACAGAGTGGAAAAAAGCCACTTACTAACTGTCCTGTCCTGGAATTCAGGCACAAAAATGGCGCTGAAGTTTCTGAGGAAGAAAACCACCAAGCTGAAGAGCTTCTTGAGGGAGTACAGCGTCTCCCTCTACCTGTCGCCCTGCCCCTTCATCATCAACATGTACGGCATCGCCTTCGAGACGGATGACTTCTACATCTTTGCTCAGGAGTATGCCCCAGCAGGGGATCTGTTCGACATCATCCCGCCACAGGTGAGTTCTGCCACTCACATCTCTACAAACAGAAAGCCCACTATCTGACACCGATAATAATTGGTGCCTCAGAAAGCGGTGTTACTGACATTTGATCCCAGTGTCTGACACCTACCAAAACTGAAAAGATCCAAACATGCCAAACTCTGCAGGAATCAGAAAGTCCTGCATATAAACTGTTTTAGATCAAGAACATGTGTTTTGATGCATAAATGGGGATAATATGTAATTCCTTATGTTCCATTGGACTGAAAACTACGCTCTATCAGGGAACCTGCTGCACTTCGTGTTCTTTTTAGGTCAATGTTTAAACTCACACAAAAAAGTAATTGCGGGTCACATCTAAATTCATTTTGTCTAAAACAGTTTAAATTATTTTAGACAAGTAATATGGGAAAAATAGTAGCTTTTTTTCAGCCAGCTGGACAGCAGTGCTTAAACTGTCTTCAGTTTTGAATTATCCAGTTCAGGTTTGAACAGTCAAGGTGCTTTTCTGTTGCCTTGCAGCAAGCCGGTCCTGGGTTCGACTCCCAGCCGGGGGTCTTTCTGCATGGAGTTTGCATGTTCTCCCCGTGCATGGGTTCTCACTGGATACCCTGCCTCCTGCCCATAGACTCCTGGAGATGGACACCAGCTTCCCTGCGACCCACTATGGAAGGGGCGGTATAGAAAATGACTGACTGACATTGTAATACTGCTTTGTCTTCGAAGTTTCCAAAGTTCTCAGTCAGAAAGATAACATAACTGGGAATGTCGGGACCTGCCAATCAACCCCAGGAGAAGTATCCAGTATGGCTGAAACAAAAGTTACTAAAGTTGTTGGAAGAAACTAAACAGTGATAGTTTAATTTCACCAGAACAAGGAGCACACGTGTTGTTCTAAAATATCTGCTTTTAAACATGTTCCTTTTCTTCCTTTTGAGTTTGAACACATAAAGTGGAGACAAAATATAGTTATCGGCTTGTATTGCTAATAGTAGTTAGCACCAAAACAAACAGCAAATCCCACTCAGGAGTGACGTCTTTCCCAGAGACAACTCGAACATAGACTTCACTTGGCGAAGAGATGTTACGTTTTTGATATTGTGAGATCTCCTGATACTAGATCTTGTCTCATTGTTAATGATGACCACAGCTGCATCTGTGATTGCAGCTTCTTTATTTTGTCAGTTTCATGACCTCCTGCTCTGTCTGTCCAGGTTGGACTCCCCGAGGCAGTGGCAAAGCGCTGCGTCCACCAGGTGGCCATCGCCTTGGACTACCTGCACTGCAAGAAGCTTGTCCACAGGGACATCAAGCCCGAGAACGTCCTCATCTTCGACACGGAGTGCAGAAAGGTCAAGCTGTCAGACTTTGGCATGACGCGCCGCGCCGGCTCTCCGGTGAAGCGCGTGAGCGGAACCATTCCGTACACGGCACCTGAGCTGTGCGACACCTCACGTCACGAAGGTTTCTGCGTGGACTACAGCACAGATGTGTGGGCGTTTGGCGTGCTGCTGTTCTGCATGCTGACAGGAAACTTCCCCTGGGAGAAGGCCATGCCGAATGACGCCTTCTATGAGGAGTTTGTCCGCTGGCAGCGTCGTCGGACAGGCTCAGTGCCATCACAGTGGCGCCGTTTCACAGATGAAGCTCTGCGAATGTTTCGCAGGCTACTCTCCATCGAGCAGCAGCGCCGCTGCGCTGTCAAAGAAGTCTTCAGCTACTTCAACCAGTGCTGGATGTTGGACACGGAGAACGGGAACGGCAGCGGGTTATCAGCCAACACACCTCCTGTGGAAATCAGCTCTTCCTCCTCTGAGGAGGACGTGTTGGTGGACAGACTGAAGCAGCAGAGCCTATCTCCTGCTTGCATGGCGGCGAAAGGGAGTTTTATGATAGACGCCCACTTCTCGTCCTCAAACGGCTCGCCGTCTTCCACCGGCGGCTTCGAGCGACTCAACAGGGACAACAACGAAAGGGGGCGCATCCTGGTGACCACGCCTATCGAGATCTGCGTGTAGAGACGCACGCTGCTGCTACCTGTTCAAGTGGGCGCCGACGTGCAACATTTCTCAGACGTGAGGAAGCCAGAATGGGAAAAGTGCATGGAAGGAGGTCAGCATCAGGAAATGGCCGACAGCCTGTTGTAGCTTCACTGCAGATCTCATCATTTCCAATGAAGACAAGATCTGAGGAAATGAGCCATGTGACAATCAAACTGTAGCCTCTGTCTGTGGTTTGTTGTTCAGTCCCTGGAACACTGCGTGGACTCTCTAATGAAGAACAACAAAAACCAGGAAGAGGAGAAAAATAACCAGAAAACCAAGAAGCAGTACGCTTGAAAAAGACTAGAGTGGCTTCGTGCATAAAAGCAACTGTGTTTATTGTCGTCAAGCGTCGTCAAGCGTTTCCATGTTTTTGTGAAGTGAGTTTTTGTTTATGTCAGTTTAATATATTTATGAGTTGTTTTGTCAGGTGGCAGCACCGATCTGAAGTCTGCTTGTTATTCCCTCGGAAGGAAATAAAAAATGGGAGGAAAAACTGTCGTGGTGTAGAAAAAGTAAAGGCAGCTGAGCTCGTCTCTCATGTTCTTCAGTCATCATGATGCAGGTTATGTTCCATAAAACTAGATGTTTTGTGTGTCTCATGTTTCCTTGTGATAAAGTTAATTACCTCCTCGGCCAGTCCTACCAGTTAATTAGTTCTGGGACAGTTTCAGAATATTGCTCACTTTTAAGCAATTCATTTATGAACTAAATGTGAATTTCCTCCAAGGCAAATAAAATTACAGTTCTGTGATAATGTTTCATCTACTGCTTTCATAAGAGGAAAAAGCACACAGGACATTGGATTATTTCGATGCATTTTTTTTTTTCTCTTAGCATGATTAAAAAATAAAATGGAAGTTGCACCTCATCTTTCAGCAGAATAATCTGTGCTTTCTGTGAAAAGTTGGACAGGAAAGTACACTTTCCACATGTTTCCTTTTTATGTTCCTCTAAAAGCTTACAGCATCACCCAAACAATGTAGAAAACTGAATCTTTAGGACTGTGGAATAAAGTGCTTTGAAAATCTGTTTTTTGTTCATGTTTGTGGTTCTTGCATGATGTGGCATTGCTGTGGCATTTTCTTGAAATAAAACTCCAAAATAAAAATAGCATCTTGTCTCTGCTGCTTTTACTTCTCAGTTTTAAGGAACCATCAGCCACATTAGATCACTTTGTCCATAACTCAATTAATCTCACTGGTTATCAAAGTCAGACTTGTCAGAGTTAATTTATCTAGTCCTCAGTGGGGATGACAACGTCAATGTTCAAGGTTCAAGGTTAGTTCATAATACGCAGTTTAATTGTGGATGGGCTGCAGGGTGGCGCAGTTGTTTGGACTGTTTGTCGGCTTTGCCTTGTTGGATCAGGTCCTGGGTTGAAATCCCAGCCAGGGCTGTTTCCATAATTCTGTGCATAAATGGGTTTTTTCCAGATTGGGATTAATATTTTCTGAGGGTTAACCAAGTGAACCAAATACACGATTTTCAACTAGTATGGCTTGCAACTAAAGTTGTACTCAAAGTTTTTCTAACCTCCATATTTACTAAGCAGGCTTAAACGTTCATTCACTTTTCACCTACACGGACACAAGAAGATCAGAATTTAAATAGATGAAATTCTTGATTAATTGGCTGGTGAAGTCAGAGGACAAAAACCCATAAGAAAGCAAAGTTGAAGCTTCAACAGGCAGAGCAGTCATACAGCTGAGCCAGCCAATCAGCAGTCTTTTATCAGCTCGGCAACATTCGGCTGCACCTCAAACAAAAAGGTGCACAGTTAAATGCAAGCAAAGGCCAGCAATCAAACCTTTCTTATAAGGGCTGACGGGCATTTTGCATGTTTCCACTGGTATTTTCAGACTTTATCTGAGGTGATAAGCTTAAAGTATTTGAGGCTGAAAAGCGTCCTAGTGATCATCCTAATCTGTAGCTCCCTCTGCAGATTCTGGGCAGTGGCGCTAAAAGTGCGTATGCACTATATGCGGCGCTGCGCTAAATGGTGGATGGTGATGGTGGGAAAATTATTTTTAGTCAGGATTTCCTGCATTTAACAGCTGTTTGTGCATGTGTAAATGATATGTTCAATAACAGAGACATGCCATTCAAAATGCGCCCCTCCGCTCCTGTCGCCCGCCACCAGGCCCCACACACAGAAGCTAAAGATGGAGAGGCAGAAAAGAGAGGTCTCAGAGGCACAAAACAGGGGAGAGGGAGAAGGATAACGATGTTTTAGGGATGACCAAAGTGGTTGAAAGAAAGTAGGTAAATTATGTCAGTGTAGGAAGAGGAGGTTAGCTAAACTACTACTAGTACAATGACAGGTTACTGTTGTCTGGCAACTGTGTACTGATCAGTATAACAGATCATGACAAGAAAAATAAAGGAACTTGCTTGGGCTTATTTTGTTTTTTAGGCAATAATCATTTGTTTAATTAATATGAATATGGACTGATTCTGCCGGAGGGATCTGGACTGGCACCGAGGGGGAAAGGAAAGAGATTATTGCTGTTCGGAGGAGGTTTTGGAGAGTGGTGCCTTCATTTGAGTATGAGCAATGATCGCTTGACTCAGTTTGTATCATAATGCCAAGAAAAGCGAGGCTATAAAAGCATAAATATATCCTGTTTTTTATTTTTTTATTTTAATTTATAAATTAATTTGGCAATGGATTCCCCTTCTTTGGCTTGAGCACCTGCCTCCAAAAATGTTAGTGCATGTTCAGACCAGGACCAGATTCAACTGGGATCTGGTGCTGGTCTGGATTTAGCTTTCTGGATATCTTTTGTAATTTTTCCCTTCAGCATGATGCTGTCTCTCCACATCAAGTCAAAGCTTAACAAAGTACAGTAAATTGACCAATATGATTTCATAGTGACAGTTAATTAACCACTGACCATCACTAATTGATGCTGTCAAGTTCGATAGATTCTCTTTTTTAAAATAAATGAACTATTTATATGAGGAAAAAAGACTGAACATTTTGAGATGTGTAGGTGTTTACTTTTCTGCCACACTATGACAACTATTTTGATTGAATTTTCCCTTGAATAATTTCTAAAAAACCTCCAAATGTTGTGAAAAGCAGCCCAAATTTTAGTAAGCCACCCAAAGCTATTTTTATCCAGCCCAATGTGTTCAAAAGAAGCCCAACTGTGGGGAAACCAGTCCAGTCTGGCAAATTGCACAGCACTACACAGTATACCCCAATCCCATAAAGAAAACACTAATCAGCAACAACAGTGAACATGCCGGAGCATAATGTGACCGCATGATGATGAGCCCTTCACATTTCTGACCGCCCCCTCATATATGCATGTCTAGAACCGGACCTGGTGGGCACACTGGCTGGGTCAGTCCAAAATGTTACTTTCAGTCTGAAAAACCGTGTGGATTAAATGTAAAGATTACTTTAAATATAATGCGTTGCGGTTCCGTTCCTTAAGCGACTGGTACTGAGGGAGTATAAAGTGTAGACCTTGAACCAGGAGCAGGTGAAGGTTGTTATTTTTTAGCCAACAGTTTTGCATATTTTCTCATTTCTACACTGTGTGCACAATTATTAGGCAAGTCCTATTTTTATTAATCATCAACTACAGTGTTCTCAGTTAATCCAAAATGTAAAAAAAAAAACCTCGAACAGGAATGTTTAAGAAAGTAAAAGTGAGGTTTTGACTTTCTTAGGAGAATATCTATATGTGCACAATTATTGGGCAACTATTATTGTGCAGAATTATTATGCAACTAAATAAAAAACACACATTCTCCCATCTTACTTTTTCATTTGTTTAATTGACTTTGTTTAAGTAAGTTGAATGCTTAAACCCATTAAGCATTCAAGTTAATCCAGCTTGGAGTTACAAAATATGCATAAAAATGATGATATGGCCAAAATACTCAGTTGACTAATTATTGTGCACACTGTGTGTCATTTTAATATTTCTGGTGGAAGCAAAAATCCCTCCTTGTGAAGTCTGCGTCTTTTCAGTATCTCAGTCAGACAACGAAACACCAGAGGAGAGAACGCCACCACGCCCTGTTAAGTCCAGACTTTTCTCTGTTCATTAAAAATAAAACGAGGTGATCGGATGCAGAGATGAACTGCCGGACTTTGAAGTTTGAAATGATTGATGTGGGAAAAGGTGACGATAGATCATCATTACTTTTCTTTTCATGCAAATGTGCACCTAAGTTCTACTTCAGGATTCAAATATTAAAACAACAAACAAACTTGATGTTTTTCTAGCAATAAATCAGTAAGCTGCCATTTCTGTTGGTCACACAAATATGCTCCAATATTAATCCACCGCAGCACATTTAAGGGTGGACTATAATGTGCAGCTTCAGCTTCAGAACCTTGCTGGAAGCTAAGTTACATAAGACTCCCACCCAGGTAGAATCGGATCCAAAGTTACAGCTGAAAAACAACCACACATCATCAGGTCAGGCTGCAGGCTTTTAATGCACATGTACAGCATCTCTAAACTGATGCCCTTTGCACACTAATAAGAAGGAGCAGAGTGAGTCTTCTGCTGTCAGTTCAATAAAACGGAGTCTGTTTACTGAGATTTAAAAGGAGGGAGGAAGAAAGAATCACGTGCAGCTTAGCTGAGGAGCAAAACATCAAGCAACGGTGCATGTTCAGCATAGTAATTAGAGCCAAGACCCGCATCCACTGATCTCTGCGTTTCTCTGAAGCAGCAGTTAGATTTCCTCTAACAGCAAGGAGGCATTGATGGTCTTTTCCTAACAAAAAATGTGTGATGAATAACAAAACAGAACTCCCATGTGGAAGATGAGGTGAGGAGACAATTGGTTTTAGGAGAAAATACCAGATAGACATAACGGCTGCTAGTTTAAAATCCTGCAAACCTTCAACAAAAATGAAGTTGTTTACATGGTTTTATATATAGTAGATGTTATAGATGACAGTGAGCCAACAATCAAAGTTAAATCAGAGTCAAATGCTATGAGGATTTGTTTAGTCAACAGAACACCCAATCCAAGAAAGATTGGGTTTGCATTTTGCCTTTGGAAAGCAAAATCTAAGAGGTGTTGGACGAAAGCCAAGAAAACAACAAAAGACCACCAGCCAAGACACTCAGAGAGCCGCTGAACAAGAGTACAAAAATGACAATAAACTCCAGATATGCATCATGGTTTCTCCTCAGTACTGTATGGATATGAAACGTCCCCATTTACCCTGCAAGTTCTTTTTAATGCTTTGCTTTAGTTAAGTTGAGGAGCAACACGCAACAAACTGCAAAGTATTTGCATCTTTGACTCCTTTCGAATTCAGCATCACTTTGTGCTGAGCTACCTGTAAAAGCAGCCGAGCTGTGCTGCAGGAACACTGAGGCAGGATTATGATCAGAAGAGCTGCAGATTTATCTCCTTAAAGCAGAGATAAATCTGCAGCTCGACAGAAATATGGTGCACTCAGAGACAAAGAGGTAAAGACACAGAGGGACTGAATGTCACCTTCTATTGTCCAGCCTAATGCCATTTCATTAGAAGACAAACATGCAAGTTCCCAGGAAAGAAATGAAACTGATATTATATGACAAACTGCAGCTGCTGCATCACTCCCAAATAAAAGTTGCAAGGGGGCTATATGCTCTGTGCAGTTGCTATAGTATCAAAGAGAGGTCTTTTGTTTCTTCTACCCTCTTCCCTCACTGGAAGAGCTTCACAGTTACTGCTGTCTCCAACAAGCCACAACCATCATAATGGACACTTCTCACCCAGTTCAGGCTCTGTTTGATCTGATACCATCAGGCAGATAATACAGATCAATTAAAGCAAAGAAAAGCAGATTCAAAAACAGCTTCCCAACAGCAACAGCTAAAATCAACACAGCCAGAATGTAAAGAGAGATGCAACAATGGGAACGTGCAATCAGAATGAATGTGTGAAATCTATTTCTCGATTTTACATAAATTATTTATTGCTCACACTCTGATATGTTGTACTTGTGACAATAACATTAAAGGATATACTGATTCTAATCTAGCTGCTAGGCTGTTCCAGCAGGCGAGAAGATGGAAGGAAAATAGAAGGTGAGAAACATCATCAGCAAGCCACCATAGGTCAGCATGGCAGCCGGATAATTATGCTGCTGAGCGGCGGTGCAAAACGCTCCCAAATATAGAGTTTCCTGCTGCGACAGGTTGGACTATTTCCAGTGAAGCGATTGTGATTTAAAAAGCGGAGCTCAGTGTGACAGTCTGTGTTGAATTAAAATACATGTAAGCTCCCATGAATTTCTGATGCAACAGCATGTGGCTCAGATTTTCAGTTGTTTGGCTTCACTTTGATTTAAAAAAAGGAGAGAAACAGGATATATTTGTTTTTTCCACATCATCTGGACCAGAGAAATTAAACAGACAGTTAGATGTCTCATCATTTTAGCTTGGGCCAAACAAACCACCAGGCTGCAATATGTCAGAGGGACGTAGTTAGACCATAGAGCGCATGTCTTAAGTTTAACTCAAGTTGAGAAACTGCAATATAGTGTAAGACAAAGCCAAGGATGAACCAGCTAGAAATGCAAAAGTATGATGTTGGTATATGTGGAGCAATAAGAATAGTAATAATAATAATAACAAAAGTCCCTGGCTTGAATATGAGTTCCTAAGGCGAAGATTTACATGGCTGTTTGTCCAATGACGAGGAGGAAGTCAGCAGGAATGTGTCAGTAATTTAATGAGAGATTTAAAGGCACTCTGTGGCAAACCCAGTCTGCCTGTAACTCATCACAGCGGTGAATCACCGCTTCTGATAAAAATATTAAAATTCTGTCAGCATTCAAGGAGACGGGATTCTGTTGTGGTTCTGACTAATATTGTTACCCTGATGGTGCATGGTGCAGAATACCTTCTATTAGCCACAACAGCAGTGGGTGGAAGCAGCGCAAAGTCTCACATTTCTATACACAATTAGTCCTTGCTTTACCTGTGAGGCTTCAAAGGGCTTGACATTTGTCTCCGTATTCATGTGCCTGGACCTCATGGACAAGCACATGCTCCTATTCATTCATAGATATTCAGTTTTCACTATAGGCTCTTAGGGAGGCATTTTCTTCATCTGCTTTGTGCTTGGTGCCACCGTCTGACTGAGGTCTTTGTCTCTGCCAGGCAATGCGGACACAAAAACCTGGGCCGTGTGTGGATGTCCTCAGAGACCCCTAGCGGGCCCTAGTGAGCAGGTGATGAGATCTGCGTCACACAGGCTTTGCGATTGAGCAGATTAGGAGGTATGAATGAGACATTTCTTCACTACAGTAACATCAAGGTCAAAATGTTATTCTAAGTCCATCTACAGTTAGTTTTGTCACATTATTCCATTTGGCTCTAAAAATCTAAATTAAAAGGGATATGTGGTGTCACATAGAAAACCTCTTTTATTTAGGTTCAAAACTAAGGAAAAACATGAAATGCTTCTGCTAATTATAGTGGGAAAACCATGCAGGAGGAATGTTTGGTGAGCGCTAGAGTTAATGATTCATGATCATTTTTTTATTTAGCCTTTATTTTACCAGAGGGGTCTGTTGAGAAGTAAGGACGACCTGGTCAAGAGGCAGCATGCAAGGCAGCTACACAAAAAAACATAAAACAGAATTTACAGATGAATGAGATACAAAATGAAGGCTAGACAAGGCACGTTGGATGCTAGGGGAACTGGTCTGCAGTGAGGATAAAGCAGTAGTCAGGGAAGTATCGGAATGGTGTCATCAGCGTATTGGTGTACATGGGAACTATCTGTGGCAAGACCGATGTCATTAATATAAATATTGAAAAATGTAGGACCCAAAATGCTTGTTTGAGGGACATTTTTAGTTAGAAGTAAGGGATCAGAGAAGACGGGCCACTGTCAACTGTAGACGAGCAGAGCAAAAATCTTTAAACCAATCCAGACACGACTTTGTGAAGCCTACATCTTTTAGTATTCTGGGGTCAACAGAGTCAAAAGCCTTTGCCACAAAGTACTCTTTTTTTGTCAATGGCACAAATTATATCATTGAGTATTTTGTGTAATGCAACTGTGACCAGACCTATAACCAGGCTGAACTGGGTTAAGAACATCATAAGACTCCAGCTGCTGATTGACCAGCTTCTCTAAGATTTTGGAAAGACAGGGCAAAATGAAGATGGGTCTGTAGCAATTTAGATCTGAGCTATCACCCCCTTTAAAAAGCAGCAGATTTCCAGTCTTGGGGATCACACCAGTTGGAAGAGAAAGATTAAAAATATAGGAGATAGGTGTTGCAATGATCTTAGCTATCTTCAAAAATAGTCCAGCAGATTTAGGAGAATCCAGTCTGAGTAACCAGACTCGAAGAGCTGGTATTGTCCTCTAAAACACAACTTTCATAAGTGTGTCTTTCACGATATCGCCGTTGTATTTAATTACAGTGGGAAGGTGAGAAGGAAGAGTCTTGGATTACATTGTTTTGATAGTGTCCAAGAGTCAGGACCAGTAGCTGTTAGTTGCTGGTTATAGTAGTAAGTACATGAAACATGAAAGGTCTAGCTGCAGTCCCACTGCTGTAGTCATGGCATAAACCGTAATGTTGCCTCACTCAGCCTTGTGTGTTGTTCTATTTTCTGAAGATTCAGTGAGACATCTGCATTAGACGTTTTACTCTGATGCACATTTGCATGCCCCAGCATCCCTTATATGATCTCATAAGATTTAAGTGTTACGTACAATTATTTCATAATCTTGTGGAAATATTTTGACTGTTTCCTTGACTTTCAAGAAACTCACTCATTTTCCTGTGTAGCAAGATTATGGTGAGAGTAAGAGTGCTCAGTCCATCCTTTACTTTGTTTTTAAAGAACAGCAACACATCCATTCAGCAAATTTGGGTCGAAAAGGTCTATTATGACCAAATTTAATTTCTGTTTACAAAAATAGGTTTTCTCCAAATTGTCCCAAGAACATCCCCCATGAGTAAATAGAGACAGCCAAACATCCCTCAAGAGAAACGTCTTCCAGAAATCCAGTAACAATCTGGTGATTATCTGTGGATTTGACAGCCTAATGAACCACCATCTCACTAAGCTAAAGCAATGAAGTGTCAAAAAAGATCAGAACCAGCTAACAAAGAGGATTCTGGTTATTTTTCTGAACACTCTGTGCTGTATCTGGTGCTGATATTTTTATTTGCTGGAAAACCCATCAGTTAGTTAGTGTGTTGCCAAGCATACAGGCTTCCTTGCAGCAATAAGACATTTTGCTCCTGTGTCGGAGCAGCACACTGTGGATCCATACACAAACTTTAGAAGGCACCGAAAGGGTAAATCTTTCAAAACATAAATAAAATAATCATTCATGCATCTTATGACAAGGACACTGATCCACCTTTATTTCTTTTTATTAAATAATGTTTATCTTTATACTCAAATAACAGAAAGTGCAGGCATTAATCAAAATTTTAAGACCATTTACCTTAAACATCCCTTAAAATAAAAACAGTTTACTCCAACATAATGAAACACAAACACTCACAATATGGGACAGTTAAAGCTGCACTAAGATCTATTAAATACACAGAAAGGTCAGTTTAGCCAAATCACGACAGCAGATTTTGCAGCTGCCTTGTTTGGCAGGACATTTATTTTCTCTGAGGATGAAGGAGGAGACCTGTTCATCCTGAGGAGGTGGAAACAGTGAGCCGTCTGATTTCTTTATTTATTTTTTTTCAGAGCAGCCATTTGCAAAGTGTGAGGCGGGAGCTGAAGGGTCTAAAAACAACAGGATGTTAATTACTGTGGCTGCTTAGCAACACCATCAACCAGTTTCCAGGGAGGCAGTTTAGATATTTTTGCAACTCAAAAAACATTTAAAATCAACATTAGTAACTTATTTTTTCATGTTTCTATAAAAATGTTTTAGCCAGAATGATTAGTTATGGAAAGGCTTTTTATACGAGCAGGAATGTAAAGGTATATTATCGTCAAGTTTAATTTGCATTTAAATGGATTGTTTGGAGTTTTATTGGAATTAGGGTTTGTGTGGTAATGATCAGTAGTCAGCATCTTACCCACAGTAGAGAACGGCAGAGAACTACCTTGGCAGGAGGAGGATTAATCAGCGGAGTCTCTGGTAGAGCAGACTTCAACCTCATGGAACAACTCCAACATTTCATTCAGCAGCGAGGCAATGCAGATATGCAGATCGCAAACCTCCGTTCTTGATATATTTTTTGTTTGTTGCCGTTTTCACCTCTGAATCGTCATGCTACTCCATGACACCATCTGTGCTGAGGTTCTTCAAATGACTCATTCTGTTGCCATTTTTTCAATCCTCCAGCTGGAAAGGCTCCCTGGCTAAACTCCTTCCTTTATTTTCAAAGAACCTTCAGAACATTTTATTTTGTGCAGAACGATTGACTTTGATCAGGAGACCAATTATGTTGAAGTGCTTAAATCTGCAGGACATTTTTAAGATGATTCATAGGTTTTTCTAGAGCGGTTCAGTGGAAATATTTTGAGCAGTTAATATCTTACCTGGACCCTGAAATTTTTGTCATGTCATACGTTGGGGCAGTTATTAGAACGGAAACCGCGGGTTATTTAGATGGGAAATGGAGATAAAGCATAAACTGCTCTGATGACATTTCTATGATGACAGTACAGTTAGCTTCAGCCTCTCGGACCAACTAGTCTGGATTTACAGGTCCTTCTCAAAATATTAGCATATTGTGATAAAGTTCATTATTTTCCATAATGTCATGATGAAAATTTAACATTGATATATTTTAGATTCGTTGCACACTAACTGACTCAAGACCCAACACTCTGGATGAGCTAAAGGCCGCTATCGAAGCATCCTGGGCCTCCATAAGACCTCAGCAGTGCCACAGGCTGATTGCCTCCATGCCACGCCGCATTGAAGCAGTCATTTCTG